>ML100722.1:0-139690 GCA_003697995.1 Taxidea taxus jeffersonii
TTTTTTTTTTTTTTTTTTTTTTTTTTAATCTCAAAGCTGTAGAAATCGAGCTTCCTGGGGTCATTCCATCAAAATCACTAACAAAGCCTACATCTGGCTTGACTCTGACCAAAGATCTCTCCTCAGAATCAATTAGGACAATTACAAACTAGTCGTGCACAAGGGCACATCTGTGGTTAATTGAGTAAAACACAATCAACCTTTCTGAGTAATAAGCATGTAGGAAATCAAAATCCCTGGTGTCCGTCGGCTCTAAGTTCTGCTACTTAAAATCTGGCTTTTTTATGGATATAAAGAGGAACATGTTCGAAGGAAGAGAATGAATGGCTCACGGTGGCTTTTCTGACATAAGAGGGTATACAGGAGGAGTCCTCTTCTTATCACCCCTAAATGCTTCCCGGTATCTCAGAAGACTATTTTGTCTTTGCCCCAGTGAGAGCACAAACATGTAAACACAAAAACAACCAATCGAAAGCAGCGAGTCTGGAGGTTGCATTGGTGAATAAGCTAAACATGAACCATGATCCAAAATTCTAGCTCTTAAAAATTTTTGCAAGGACGTTAATTTATTATCACTTCGCTGCTGGTGACACGTTCTGAAATTTAAGCTTAAAAAAATACTAGCAGATTATTAACTTAGCTCAGCACTCCTGTTTTCAAAGCTATTCCAAGAGCCAAGGCCCAGAGAGTACCTGCTTTGGTAAGATAGCAGAAAACATAACTGGTGCCGGAATCCAGCATTCTCCATATATAGCATTTCAGAGTCAATCTCCAATGGATCTCATTTTTTTTTTTTTTTGAAGAGCGAGCTCTGCTATGGAAAGAATAGCCAGAAACCATTTCTACTGGACATGGGTGGAGGAGCCTTAAGTGCTAAGTATGAGAGAGTGGGGGTAAAGCATCAAAGTCCATAGGTAACACGTTGCTCACCTTGCCTATTTGAAGAGGGAGCCCCTTGCGTCTATGGAGAGACTACCCTCTAATTGTTACCTAGCGCACTGGGCAAATAAGCAAGAACTATTTTAAAGAATCCAAACAGCTCACATTCTCCTCCTGCTGGGTACACTTCTAACAAGTTGGCATTAGTACACACCTTTCTCTGAATGGAAGAGAACAAAGGGAAAGAACAAACGAGATATAAAACAGAAAACAAAAATGCCCTAGGGTTGTTCTGAACTCCAGTGGCTCAGACTAGGTGAGCAGTGCTTCATCCGCACAGTGGGAAGTTCCCGAGCAGGCGGGTCCCATGCCCCAGAAAACGCCTCTGATGTGGATCTCCAATCAAACTAAGCAAAGACTTACAAAGAAAAGATCGGAAAGGAAAAAAAAAAAGTAGCGCCTTTTTGTGGAAAGAATATCACGTTGCCTCGCCTTCTCTGGAATCGGTACTCCACTCTGTGGAGCATTCTTTCCCAGCAAAACAACGCCCGAATTCTTTATGTTTTCATTGTGTCACGTTACATGAGGCCACGATGCAAAATAATCAACAAAAAGGAGCCTCAGGTGACACAGCTGCTAGCACCAATTGTTTAAGGGGGGAAGAAAAAACCCTGATCACAAGCTTTGCGTTAAAACTACTCTGACAAATGAAATCATCATAGGAAGAAAATAGAACTTTGATTGAATAATAATTCTGAGTAAATGTCAACCTCCCCCATATCCACATTCATCTTTGGCATTAAAGATGGCTTTGGAATAAAATGAGAGGGACGTTGTTTCTTGTTTCACATGAATAGAGATTAAGTACTAAGGATCCTTAAAGCAGCCAGGAGAATTCCGACTCTAGCAAATGAACGTACAAGCATGTGTGGCCCATAAGCACACCATCATCTCCTTCACACATGTACTGGTTCTTTGGGTTTAATAACTCAGATGAGTGGACAGAGAGGCCAACAATTTAACAGAGTAAGAGAAGGCAAGATGCTCACCTGAGTTGAAATGGAATTTCCCCCTTTTTTTTTTTCATGGCCTACATGGAGGTGTCAGTGTCCCTAAAAATAGCAGATGCATAGAGCAGTTAGACAACCTTTTCAGAAATGTTCATGGTTGTGATCTCATGTGGAGAGTGTCATTTGTATAGCCTTCATATTTAAGATGTCTCTACAACTCTTTAGTTTCCTGACCTTTATATTCAACAATGACACAGATGACAGTGACAGTATCAAATACAGCTGTCAAGTTTGATAGATAACCCACGGGTCCTTGTAAATCCTGGGTTCACATGGCCATGACCCTGCATTTATGGCTGCAGACACTCTGGGCAGGTCTTATCTCTGAGTTTAGACCCTGCCCTTGCAGCCTCAGTGTGGTTTCTCTGTTTTACTTTCTGTCTGCCTGCTTCTAGAGAGCTCAGCCAAATCCTTCTCTTCTCTGAGCCTTTTTAGGTTTTGTTCCCTGCCGTTCTTAGTCTGCCCCCCTTTCTCATGCGATCCATAAGCTATTTTGGCATCGTGCTGTCTTCCCTCCCTTGCTCGTGACTTGCCTTTTGAAGCTCACTTCCAGCTGCACACTTTCCATGCTGGTTGGCAGGCTAAGCCCGGGGATTTCATTTTTAGTGATTGTTGTGGTAGATGACCCTTCTGATGTAAATAGAGCTCCACTGTTCAGAAAAAAGATGAAGCATTCCACTTACAACCTTGTGAGGAAAGGTAGAAAGCTTCAAGGAGATTCATCAATTTGTCCCACTCTGGATGACTTCCCCAAGTGCACCCAGAGTGAAAAGTTGGCATCCATGACCTGCTTCCCTGCCTCGTTTCTCGCCATGTCAAATGGTGGCCCTGGAAAGGGGATACTGTTTAATAACTGCCTCATGAATTCTCAAGCATTTTAGCACCCCCAAGCAAAGGTTAGCTCTCTCTCCTCACCTAGAGCTATTAATAATCATTCCTCAGAAGGCTTACAGGGCAGCACGCTACTCCAAGGATTGTCCTTGGCATCGAGAATGGTCATCGTGGTGCAAGGTGATGATGTTACTTCAGTCTTCCAAAAGAAGACACCCTCCTATGTGTCTCTGCTGTGTGGCTCTGAATTTCTGGCGAGTTATAGTGCATGCAGAATAGTTCTGAGTGTTGTAAAGATGTCCATAATTTTTTGAGCTGGAGGGGCTTCCCCAGAGGCCAAATTTATATTCTAATAACATAATCCTCATTTCTCAGCTCTCTAAGCAGGCCTTCAGGAAAAGATGATCCCGAAGCCAAATCTACGGGCTATTTATACTTCTGTACCACTAGTAATGGGCAATGGCTCGAACACAGACCTCAACTGTCACCCACAAGGCCATCCCCTCATGTACTAGCTCTGGTCATAATCAATTCTACTCATATCCATATCTATCTAGAAGTACCACAGTTATGGCCTGCTAATAATTGAAAACACATCCATATAAAGTTCTGAGACATGTATCCAACTCTTGAAATTATTTTTTGTATTTCTCTCCTTGCAAGAGAATACTATTCCTCGTGCAGGCAAAAACTCCCCATGCCTCACACCCAGTTCTTTAGCCCTGCATAGTAAGTGATTGAGAGCAGCTCTTTCAGGAATTGCACCAGTGTTGGAGAGAGATGATGAGTCCTGCCAATTGCTGCTGTCAGCATTTTGACTCTCCTCTTTACAGATAGCGATGGCAGACCTGCTGCATGCCGAGACACATTACCAGTGCTTTATGGGAAGAGTCCTTGGCGATGTCTAAGGAGCCTCTTCTTGTTTAGAAATCCTTGGCAAGCATGTGGCAAAGTCCAATGCCTTTACTGTTTTCATACACCTTCCCTGTCAGCTTCTAGTAAAGTTTAAAATGATCCTCAGCAGCTTCTTGAGTTTTCCTGGGAGTAGAGAGTCTTGTGTGGAATGGTAGAAGGCTTCAAGGGGCTTGATCAATTATTACTACTAAACATTCCTTCTCCAAAGGCCCTCAAGGTGAAGGGGTAAAACACATACCGTTTCTGTCACTTGACCCCATGAGATACTGCAGGGTACCAACTCACGAGGAGCCCGGTAGAGGTGTATGAACATAGAGAAAAGCCAGAAACAGCCTTTCACATGTAGTAGGTGCAGAAGTTATTTCCTTTAGCCCTTAAGGATCTGTCAGAGCTGACCTTTCCATGAAGAACTGAACTCTTTGAAAGGAAGGCAACTTGGGCAAGAAGTTTCAAGCTTAAGATTTTGGAGTTTGGAGATGAGCTTTGTCATGAATACATTTTACCTTCTTAGCTTCTAATTTTCTGTATTTTATTAAGATACGTTGTGTGACTCTCTCAGGAAATCTGTCACTGCTCCTCCTCTAGTCGACCAGTGTGGCTTACAATTTAGGATTTGCCTACTTCTGAGTGCCAAAGAGCCTTGTTGTTGAACAGATAAGACATTAATATTTCATCACTTTTCACAGATGTACAGAACCATACATCATAACTAAGAAGAACATAGCTCATCTAGGGAAAGAACAAGGAGATTCATTAAACAAGGATATTTGTTGTTGTTGCTGTTGTTGTTTACAGAGAACAACAGCATTTCTTGAATACTTATGCTAGGCACAGGCCCAAGTGTTTTATATGTATTCACAACTTAACACTCATAACAAAATTTATGAGGTACTGCTATTATTTTCCACATTTTATAGATGAAAAAACAAGTGGCATGAATCAGTAATTTGATTGATGTCAGATTATTAGTAAGTACAAAAACAAGAGTAAGGCCAAGCAGTCTGGCTTTAGGGCATGCTACTTCAACCGTTACTTCACTCTGTCTATGGTCAACACTAATTATGGCTTTGTTTTTGCTATGGGTATTGCTTCATTAATATCGCCGGTCATCATAGGTGTGTCATTTACGTATTGTGACAACACTGTGTAATAAACCACCTAAAACTTCAGTGGCCTATAAAAATGAGCATTTATTTGTCATGCATCGCTGGGATTCAGCTGATGTAGGATGGGCTTGACAGGGCTTGGCTGGGCTCATTCATTCTTCTGCCGAGTGGTTCTAATTCCTATATCTCTCCGCCAGGCTCTGCTTGCATCTTGCGTACCCACATTTCATTGGCCTAAGGCAAGTCACAGGGCAGAGTTTAAGAGTCAGAGTGTGAAGGTCATATCAAAGGTATATGATAGTAGGTATGGACACAGGGAGAGGTAGAGGATTTGGTCATTATGTCAGTCTAATATAATTCATAACAAGGAATGTGAATTGGATTGGGAGCAAGATTCTATTCATTTTCCATTCATCTGTCCATTCCATAAACTCCCCTGAGTTTCATACATAAGCACTATCCTTCTGTCCTAGGCATGCCAAGGTAAAATTCAGAATTGCTCCTTAAAATAGCCTTGTAATCTTATAGCCAAGTCAATAATTACAATACACCATAGTATTGCCATGAGTATTATGACAGCAAGGGCCAAAGCTCCAAAGAAGGGCTGTATTTAAACAAAGAAAAGGAAAGAGGGGAGGAGTGACTCTCCTATGATACTGTTTGGGCTGAACCTTGAACACAAGTAGTTTATAAGAGACCAAGAATAAAACTTCCATTACATGCAGCAAGATGTCAAGACATGAAGATACGGAAGTCAGATCATGAAGGGATTTACATGTCACCTGAAACAGCTCAAACTTTATCCTAAAGGCAACATGAGACTATGAAAGATATTTAAAAGATTATTAAGCTTTGCATAAAAAGTAAAAACGATATCTGACAATTTTTGATGGATACTTCAGAAATTAATATGCAAATAAGTAAGTGTTATCATACAGAGGAAACCTTTTATAATGTTTCTTCATTCTGAAGTCCACAAAGATGCTATCTTATTGATGTTCCAGAATGGGATCAGGTCCTGAATGGACTGGTTCACTGTTACTAATAAACGATATGTAAGATAAATACCACCTTATTTATATGCACTGAGAAATACAACTTTCACACAAGCCATACCTATTTGAGTTAGTGCTGGCACACTGGCTCCCAGTGGCCAAACTATATGGCCATGCAATAAACATAATCAAAGTCTGTTTTATTTATTTACTGTGAAATTGCAGCAGCAGGACTGAAAAACAGAAAGGAGGAAGTTATGGGAATCAGATTTCTTGGTGAGCACAAGATCAAAACTGGTTGTTAGATGAATTTGTTTAATGGCAACAGGCAAGAACACCTGTTGTTCCATCTCACAATAGAGTTGGACTGTCCCTTCAGATCACAAAGACCTGAGTGCCCCTGGCTCCAAATCTAAGGGCCAACCTTGCTAGTGAGACATAAGTAACTTGATGTCCAATGACCAAGATCCTCTCTTCATTTCATGATGGTTACCATTTGCCCAAAGACATAGCTTTCCCTGCATTTCCATGGTTCACTGATGCCCCTTCTGTGTGGCATCTTTTTTCCTCTAAATATGTTAATACTTTAATCAGAAGCCATCTGGTCTGTCATAAGCCTGCTGATCTGTAATCTGATATTGATTTTATCATTTGTCTCCCAAAAAGCCAATTACTTCCTTCATTGTCAACATCCCTAGTGGGGTCCTTATTGTAGATTCTTAATACAAAACAAAACAAAACAACCCAAAACCCATAAAAAACCACAAAAAAACAAGGACACTAAAATGTGTACTCAACAACTATTAAAAAAACATAGTTATACAGTCAAATTGAAAAAAAAAAAAAAAAAAAACCAACACAGGCGTTTTTGGTTATTTAATGATGGAGATTTACTGGTGAGTTTTGACCTGCAATAAAAGCATATGAGTTTTCTCTAAGTTATTTAGATCAATATATTCATGAAAACATGTTTTTTATTCACTGGAAATTTAAACTTCAAGTAATGCATCTTTATAATTATATAGTAAAGGGCAACAGATACCTCCAGGTAATCTTTGAAATAGGAGAAGAAATAATTTGTTAGTTTTGTGATTTCTCATTCTTTTTCTTATGCTCTTTATTATCATGAGCAAAATATTTGAATGAAACAGGATATTTGTGAATGTTAAGAAACTCTCCTGACTCCTAAATAATACTTTGATTATATTACATTTATTTCCCTAGCAGTGAATGAAGATAAAGAAAATAAAGTAAGCAATCTCCAAATTACTTGTTGATATTAGCTATTTATGACTTCAGCCATGTTGCTATGAGATAATTAAAGTAAGGTATTGCATGCACCTATGGCCTTTATATAGGATACTCAGAAAATAGTTTACACTCCTTACAAATATTACTACTTATGTGCGTCTTTTTCTATTTCTCCTTCTTCTTCTTTTTATAAAGATTTATTTATTTGTTAGGGAGAGAGAGCATGAGAGGGAAGGGCGGGGGGAGAGGGAGAGAGAATCTCAAGCAGACTCAGCCCTGAGCGCAGAGCCTGATGTGGGCTCAATCTTATGACCCTGAGATCAGGACCTGAGCTCAAACCAAGAGTCATATGCTTAACTGACTGCACCACCTCGGTGCCCCTTTCTTCTTCCCCGTGTTGTTGTTATTGTTGTTGTTGTTCTTCTTCTTTTTAAATATATGATTTAGGGATTGGAGAATGGAAGATTACCACACTTATCAGAATGCTTTTGTTTGCAAATGGTAGAAAACACAATTCACACAGGTTTAATCAGCCAAGGTAACTTACTGCTTTTTGTGGCTGAAAAGTCTTTCAAGTAGTACTTGCTTGAACTAGTTTAAGAGGTATTACTAGGACTTGTTTTATCCATTTGCTGTCTCAATTCCTCTTTCCGGGTGTGTCTTTCACTCATTAGAGGCTTCTCTCATAGTCCAAGTTGGATAACAGTGGATTCTAAGAAATCATACTTCTGCTTTCCTGTCCAGCAAAGAGAGCATTTCTGCTACAACTTCCAAATATATGTCCAGAGACTCATTCTGATCAGAGCCGTTAAATCACAGATCCATCTCTAAATAAATCACTATGGCCAAGGAGACTATGTGCCACACCTATACCTAACAATGGAATCAATTTCTTTTTTTTTTATAATTAATTCATTTATTTGAGAGAGGGAGCATTCCTAAGAGCAGGGAGGGGGCAGAGAATCTTAGGCAGACTCAGCACTGAGCTCAGGGCCCTCCAGGGAGGAGATAGTCATTAAGATCAAAGAGAAAGGAAATAAATTTAGGAATCAAGTAAATGACTTCACACTCTGGCTTTAACATCAAATGCACACGCTAAAATATCATTACTATCTGTAGTCATGTATTTGGGCAACATGAATAGGGCACACAAAGAAAATAATTTCAATGAAAAAATAAAAGAAAAAATTCACTCATAAAAAGGATTAATGGGAATAATGAGATAACTTCCCTGAACTAGACTGAGGTAATTGCTATTTACCTTTACCTACAACAGAACTCCGTAACCATTTCCAGGTGCCTTTGGGAGATCCCAAACTACCACTGCTAATCAATGCCTGTTGCAAGCTCAGTTT
Source organism: Taxidea taxus jeffersonii (assembly GCA_003697995.1). Classification (NCBI taxonomy): domain Eukaryota; kingdom Metazoa; phylum Chordata; class Mammalia; order Carnivora; family Mustelidae; genus Taxidea; species Taxidea taxus. The sequence goes on from ML100722.1 coordinate 8,403, forward strand.
GACTTTCCTTTTTATCTTCTAAGTAGCCACAAACCTGCTGTCCAGTTTTGCTTATTAATTTCTATCATCCTCCTCTACACCAGTAAAATGATGAATAATGAAAAGCCAGGAGGAACATCACCTAGTCACTGGCAAGGAACAAATGACTCATCGAACTTCCGGGTGTTGAGTTTGTGTCTAGTTAGGAGATTTGGTCCAATAAAAACCAGAAAGCAGAGATACCTGGGTGGCTCAGTCCATTAAGCTTCTGCCTTTGGCTCAGGTCATGATCCCAGGGTCCTGGGACTGAGCCCTAGAGGGGGGCTCCCTGCTCGGTGGGGAGCCTGCTTCTCCCTCTGCCTGCCACTTCCCCTGCTTGTGCACTTGCTCTCTCCCTCCCTCTCTGTCTCTGACAAATAAATAAATAAAATATTTAAGAAAAAAAAGAAACAAAAAGCAACTATTGCATGAAAACAGACATATTTCTCTATTGTAATACTCTACCTGTTTGTTGCTTGCTCCATATTTTACCTTGTTTTAAATTGCTTCTACTGAGAGATTTACACCTTAAATTTTTCCTAAAGAGCTTCTGATTATCTTTAGGTAGTGACTAAACTAAAAGTCTGAATCTCTGTCTTCGGGGCTATTTAAACCCATTATATCTTTATTTGTTTCTATTTGCCAGGCAGCATTTATCCTATTTCAAGTGGCGCAGAAACCTTACTGGTTTCTACAAAAGTAAGTGTTTCTGCATGTAATCTAAAAACAAGGTAAAGGGACTTGACAGATCTCCTCTTTATCCCTTTCCAAGATGGATTGCCATTTTTCAGGTACTACTAGCACCGAGTGGTGGGAAAATTTCAAGATACCCACTTCATAGCATTTAGACTTAGCTGAACTAAACCATCAAGCTGTTCTTCGCATTAAATAAATTTGTGCGTTGGCAATGAATATTTCTCTAGTCAAGGTTGCTGTTACAAGGGTTTAAGATGCAGAAGGTCAGCAATAAAAGTAGTGCATACAGCCAATAGCCTTGGAGAAGAATTGATTCAATGTGGGTTTAAAAGCAGGTTTTACACAATCCTGTGAGTGCTTAATGAAGTATTAGGTGTTTTATGCTAATGAAAATCTGACTTCTATATTAATCAACAAAGAAAAGATGTATTTGCTTTAGATTCATACTTCTATATAATATAACTTGATTTACCTTCAAAAGCTCCTCTTTTAACTTTTGCCAGCTTATACATAATAAAGGAAAAATGTTGTGAGTTACTGTTAACTTTTTGAACTAGTAAGATGTTCTATTGATTAATCACAAATTGTCAAATTCTTGAATTTGGCCCCTCTGTGCTTCCTACTTAAACTGTCCCCAGTATTGCTAACTTGGAATAGAAGCCGCTGCCTGCAGACTGGTCTTTCCAACGTCAACACCTGTTGATGATCCAGGGTGCCCACAGTTCCCCCTTCAGGAGCGATGCACTTAGTCCCCTGTTTCTGAGAGGGTTGTTGTTGACACTTCCCAGCTGAGTCTCTGTCCAAAACTTCCTGAGGTCAGTGGTTCTCAAACTTTAATTTGTATTAGAATCATAGAGAGGATTTAATGCACTGATGGCTTTGCCCGCAGATTTCTGATTTAGGTCTGTGGTGAGGGTTGATATTCTAACTTTTACTAAGCACCAAGGTGATGCCGATGCTGGTGTTCTGGGAACCATACTTTGAGAACCACTGCCCTAAGTGGAAAAAAGCTGCCTCACCCAAAGTCACACCTTTCTCCATGCAAACAGCCCAGATCCCAGACTGAGAGTATACCAGCCAGGCCTCCTTGCAAATGCAAATTGCATTGCTTTTCCATATACCCCTCTGTCCAATCCTATGTCCATTCTCCCCTATAGGTGTTGATCCTACATGTACTGTGAGACCCAAACTGACATACTTAAAATACCTACCTAACATTTTAGTGGCCCTCCCATGTCTCTAGGATGCTACCCAAATTTATGTCTCTTTTGCATTCTCCCTAGCTGGGTTAATAACTGGATTAATAACTACCGAGCCTCTGCGGGCTGTTGAACATTGCTGGGGAGAGCACAGACAAATTCATTATGTCTGGTTCCAAATGAGCTGTCTGGACTGCATGATAGTACTAGGATACATGTGGGAAGCTTTCTCTCCCGCTTTCCACATGAACAGTTTTGTCTAATTTCTCCCTACCTCCCACTTTACTATTTCCTAATGCTCCCAGAAGATGGGCTTTTCCTCACCTTACCACTTGCACAACGCAGATGCCAACATCATCCTCCACATCCCTCCCCCTTAGTCCCCAAATCTCACCCACTATCAAGTTCTGATGAATCTGTCTAGAATATATCTCTCTAATTTTTCCACATCACTGCTTCTCCACTCTCTATTCATGCCCTAGTGCAGGTAAATACTATTTCTCACTTTGCTACCATTAAAGCCTTCCTGACTAGACCCAGGATTTTGTCACCTTCAACCTGCCCTCTCCCTTGGCAGTGTTTCTTAAAGATTTTTATTTATTTATTTATTGGACAGAGATCACAAGTAGGCAGAGAGAGAGAGGAGGAAGCAGGCTCCCCGCCAAGCAGAGAGCCCGATGGGGGCTCGATCCCAGGACCCTGGGACCATGACCCGAGCCGAAGGCAGAGGCTTTAACCCACTGAGCCACCCAGGCACCCCTTGGCAGTGTTTCTAAAACAAAACCTTTCATCTCTTCTTTTTAATGAACTCTCTCTATTGTCTGCTACCAAAAACATCCTCATGACCCCGCCCTACACACATATACACGCTGATCTTAGGATAAAGTTCAAAATCCTCAACTTGGCTTACAAGGTTGTTTCTGTATATATTCTGCTTATACCTCCTGCCTGATTCTGTATGCCTCCGTACAGTACAATGTACTCCAATTTATGCTAACGCGAAGATCCTGAGCCCTTGCATAAGCCACTCATCCAGAAAAGTGTGTCTGAGTTCCCAAGGCTGTGAAAACAAGCAAACAAAAAAATGTATGGCAACAAATTTTAAAGCTTTCCAATCCTTGAGAATATATCCTCAGACCCTGAGATGCTGGTCATGAATCCCAGGTTGAGAAACACTGTCACAGATTGCAGTATTCTAATATAAAAGCAAAAAAAAAAAAAAAAAATAGAGAGAGTTTTAGGGATAGAATAGACATTAAATAAAAGCAAGTCCAACTCTTTTAGTTTCCAAATAAAGAAAATGATGCTCAGAGAAGTTAAACCGTGTATAGTGGAAATTAAAGGGGTTGGAACTAGGTTGGGAGGAGGGTGGGAAAAATTGAAGGACATCTATAATAAAATACCAAATGACTTAATAAAAAAAAGCTGTGGGGTTTCACCATCAATTTTTGAAACCCGATAGAAATAAATCCAATGTGTATATGAGGTACAGGGAACAGACAGGGGAGGACAGAATCCCGAATGGGTCTCCAAGACTGACTGTCCCTTTCAGAAGGCGTAGTTTCCAATGCTTCCTTGTTAAAGGCCATGGAGACTTAGAATGAGAGGATTTACTGAGATCAGCATCTCTTTGAGCGTGTTGGGTATGGCTGTAATAGTTTATGTCTCAGGAAGAAGTGTATGTTCTATTATTAACTGGTATACATACATGATGCAAACATGCCCATGCATACAACTAAAAAAAATTTCCACACAGCAATGTTCTGATGTTTTCTAGCTTACCTTGTTCTATTCTAAATCATTAAGAGAAGGGTTAATTGTGACCTCCTTTATTGTTTTCACAGTCCATTAATGGGTTGTAACCTAGAGTTTGAAAAATAATGTATACTTAATTTCTCATTATTAGACTGAATTTGAGGTTTTCCTTGTGTTCTTTCATCCATAAGAGCAATAATACGTTATAATACCCCTAGTGTATGTTCCCTTCTTGGTAAATTGCATTTGGTCCCACAACAATCCTTATTTTTAAGATTAAGCCATGCGGTAGGAAGAAGAAAAAAATGTCTCTTAGCTTTGGCTACCATAATAAAATACCACAGACTGGGTGGCTTAAATAATGAAAATGTATTTATTTAATTTTTTTATAATTCTAGAGGCTGGAAGAGATCAGGGTGGTAGCAGGATCAGATTCTAGTGGTGAGGAATTTCTTCCTACATTCAGCCAGCACCTTCTTGCTGTATCCTCCCATGGTGGAGAGAGACAGAAAGGAAGCTCTCATCTGATGCCTCTTTTTATGAAGACACTAATCCCATCCTGAGGACTCTTTCATGACCTCCTCTGAAACTAACTACCTTTCAAAGGCCTCACCTCCAAATACCATCCACATTGGGATAGGGCTTCAACAGATGAGTTTTGAGTGGACACAGTTCAGTCCATAGCATAATGTGAAGTGATACTCTTCCAAAAAGTGTTCTTCTGGGTTTGGTGGAAAGGAGACATGGGCAAAGTGAAAGGTAGTCCTTTGACACAAAAATCCCTTCAGCCTTGGGATCACAATTCTAGGACAGATTGTTAGAAATATCCATATTAAAGATGAGGATTTATTCCTCATTTTTGCATTTTTACAAAATTTCAAAGCTCTTTGAAGAGGCAGCCTGACAACACAACGTAGTATGGTGGCATATCATAGTTAGGCAGTGATTAGGTCATGAAATGGGGACACCTTCATTCTCCACAGTCTGGGAAAAGTGGGAAAGAAATCTAGAGGTTTAGGCACATCTCAGTCCATTGTGTGATGGATAGCTCAAAGTCAGAGACTTTCATATCATACTACCAGAAATCTTTGCTAGGATTTCTGTTAGGATTAACTGAGGTGTTTTTCCTGGATAACAGAAGGAGATGGCCACGGGCGCCTGGAAGGCTTGGTTGGTTAAACATCTGCCTGTAGCTCTGGTCATGACCTCAGAGTCCTGGGATCAATCCCTGCATGGAGCCCTGCAACAAGGCCTGCGTCAAGCTCCCTGCTCCTGCTAGGTGGGGAGTCTGCTCCTCCCTGTCCCGCTGCCCCTTCCCTCTACTTGTGCGTGCTCACACATGCTCTCTTTCTGTCTCAACGAAATAAATAAAATCTTAAAAAAAAAAAAAAAGAAGGAGACGGTCAGCATTCCAAGAATTTTCTCGTGCAGAGAGACATGACATTAAGACACTTCACAGAAGATGCAACAAAGACAGAAACCAAATCTGGAAACCAGGCAAGATGATCCACATCTCAATTGGAGTGACCCAGAAGCCAACAGATAAGGATAAGGATAACATAACCTTACGTCTATTCTCAAGGTGCTTAAATGTCATTCAGAGAAAAGAGAAAAATAGGGGAGATGGAGACAAAGCCTGCAAAACTGGATAGGTACCACAAAGACACTGAAAAAGGCAGAAAGAAATTGTTAAGCTGAAATAGACTGTGATATATTTAATTGCTAAGTTTGTGACTTAAAAATGTGACACTATTCTACTTCACTTTTCTCTCTATGCTCACTCTCCACTAAAGTATTCTGACTTGTCATTATAACTTAAGAAAATTATAAGGTGATTCCTAAAAATATAACATAGGTTATCATAAGAAGCTTGGGTCAAAAACAATGTGATTTTATGCTAATATTTTTGGAACCACACAGTTAACCCCTCATTTCCCTTTACTCCAAAAATGGAAATAGATTGATCTATGTGCCATGTGAATATCACAGGTGTCACACAAATTTTCACAGAATTCTCATTTATAAAACTGGCATTCTGGGGCACCTGGGTGGCTCAGTCAGTTAAGCATCTGCCTTCAGCTCAGGTCATGATCCCAGAGTCCCAGGAGAGAGACCCACACCAGGTTCCCTGTTCAGTGGGGGCCTGCTTCTCCCTTTCCCTCTGCCCCTCCCTCTGCTTGTGCTCTCTTTCTCTCTCTGTGTGTCAAGTAAGTAAATAAAATCTTTAAAAAACAAAAATAAAAAAACTGGTATTCTTTGTACAGTTCTCTATAAAAAATTAATCCATTGTTGAAAGTCTTTCAAAACATGTGAAGAGATAACTGAATAACAAAGGTTAAGTCCTAGGCCAATAGTGAGCCATTTCTGGATAAATCTGGAACTCAGAATACAACAAATTTCATTTGATCATGGAGCACCATAACACTTCATCCATCTGTGCAACCCTTAGCTATTTCTACGTCATCATTGACTTACTTACCACTATGCACTTACCACTGCGATAAGTAGGTACTGAGGACACAAACTGACCAAGACAGAATTCCTGTCCCTCTAAGACAATTGCCTAAATTGAAAAAAAGAGAAAAATTAAACAGTTACAAACATGAATATTGCAATCTCTGGCATGTTTCACGTGTGAGGGGAGTGGGGAGTGGGATCTTGGGTGTGCAAGGGGGCTGTGTAGGGAACATTATAAGGGACATCTTCACAAAGAGGTGATAACTGGACTGAATTTTATGTTATGGAGAGGAATGTTGTTGTTAAGGTTTTCTGTTTAGTTTTTGTTTTCTGTGTGTGTGTGTGTGTGTGTGTGTGTGTGTTTAATGTTCCTTTTCAACACCAAAGAGACTTGATGGAAACAAGTGAAAATATTAGAATGGAGTAAATGGGTACCCCCCCAAATATGTAGATTTAACTTTGTGGGTTGAGTGCTATGACAAATAAGCTTGTAGAGATAACTTTCAAAATTCATGTGATAGTTATTTATTTTTGAGGAGACTGCAATATACACCAATAAATATGAACAAACACCAATGGCCCTAGTGTGATCAGAATGATGAGTTGAAGCTTGGGATAGAATATCAAGTAGTGACATCATGTACCAATTCAAATATTTTTGTACTTTAAAATATTTAGACAGATGAAGACAGGTACCCAGAAAACTTTTTGATGATTCAAAATGGTTCAAGTAATGTTGATGAAATATAATTATAAATGCATCAAACCTTGACCCAGGTTCAACCAATCACATTCACTTTCTCAAGAACGTGAAGTCGGAACAGATTCTATTTGGCTTGGGGTGCTGGCCTCTGTAAATCACATAAAATTAGAACTGTGACAATCATATTTGCCTGGCAGCTTTGTTGGGCAATTACAGAAGAGTAACACCCAGAAAAAAGCAAAATGAAAGGGCCACACAGATTCAAAGAGAGGGAGGGAGCAGCCAGGATTTCTGGGTTGTCTTCATTGCCTTGGCTTCAGTACTGAGTTTTTAGTCCCTTACAGGGTCTGGCTGCATTTCTCGTGCTTGAATTTCCTGAGATATGTCAAGATTGCTCCTTGTTCTGCCGATAACTATGATTGGATTTTGTTACATCCAGGCAAATAATACACTTGTGTCTTTAAAAATATAGAGAGAAGGTAGCCCAAGAAAAGGCAACAAATTGTTCGAAGCACAATATATGCAACCTCCCTTTCATTTTTTGTTATTGACTCTGCTGAATGAAAAGCAATAGAATATAAATAAATTCAAATGCTGCCTTTATAGTCCCCTGGGGTATACAGTAGAGCTAAAATCACATGTAATCTAAGTTGAATGAAATGGCTCCATAATTTTATCCATAATATTCAGTTTAGAGAAAAATTATTCATTTTATCATTTCCATGCTTATTCTTTTGTTAAGTAGATTAAACTAAAATGCTCAAGTGATCCTGGAATTTCATTTAGGATTATGATTCTCTTCATCTGGAAAGAGGGTCGAAAGAAGAGTAATTGATTAGTTGTTTATTTCCAGATACTTAAATATATTGAGTGTCTAACTGAATTTTCAATTATCCAGATGTTGGATATATGTAAACCTTAAAAATAGAATAAGCAACTGCCACTTGATAGGTCATAAATTAGGGTAGCAGTGGGCATAGAAAAACATTGCAGAGACAAATGTGGCCTTAATGACATCAACTAATTTTCTTTCTGAGCGGATACCCTCACGATCCTGACCTATTACTCAGAACCTCGTAGATGCTCTCCTTGCCACTGGCCCCCCTCTAAATTCCTTTACTTATTAACTCTTCAGAAATTTATTCACACAAAAGGGATTGATAGTTGCTCAGTGTAAGCCCTCCCAGGAGAACTGTCACTTTAAGCCTTTAATTAAACAGAACAATCTTTTAGTGCAGGATTTTTCAGAATGTAGTCAATGGAAAAGGGAATATTTGAGGAACGTGGAAGTTTCCTTGCTGCCCCTCATCATGCCACAGAAGTGACTGTCCACTCCATTTCTCTCCTTAACAAATCAGGCCTTGTTTGGCAGAAAAAGTGTGAAGCAGAAGTAGTTCTTATACTAATTCTGTTTTATCATTGTGAACGTTATCTTTGCTATTCTCATTCATGAATCATTTTCTTTTTCCCTTGAACATTTATATACTCTCCCCAAAGGAGAAGAAAAAAAGTTGGCTTGAACTCAATGAAGGATTACACAGATGCTATCAAGGAGCTATGGCACCAGTGGCAATTTTTGTGCACACATATAAAATAAAATTATACAAACAATAACGGTAACATACATAAAAGGGAAGAGGCAACTTAGTCAACTCTATTTCCTGTGTGTTGGTCTCTTGCAAAGTTCCATGAAACCTTGCAGTATAGGCAGGTGCTTAAGGCAAATAATGCTAGGAGAGTGCTAAAGGAGTCACGGGTCCCTGTCTACCAGATTGTACTAACTGTAGCAGCCCAGATACACTCCAATCCATGACTGGGTCAGGCAAGAGCAGGTACCCCCCAAACAGAGACAGCTGAAGGGGCAGTCTAGGCCTTATTCATTTATTTATTTTTTACTTTATTTATTTTTTAAGGTTTTATTTATTTCAGAGAGTGAGCAAGTGAGAGAGAAAGGGAGAGAACACGAGTCGGGGGAGAGAGACAAGCAGACTCCTCACTGAGCAGGGAGCCCGATGTGGGGCTCGATCCTAGGACCCTGGGATCATGACCTGAGCTGAAGGCAGACACTTAACTGACTGAGCCACCCAGGCACCCCACAGGCCAGGCCTTAGACCAAGACGTCACAGAGCTGCAAGTACAAGGGCTAGACCTATGATCACGACAGTTAAAAAACCCCACTATGCCAGAGCTGAGGTGTCTCTTCCAAGCCTGATCTCTGTTTCAGCCAGAGTGTAAGGGACAACAGAAAAACTCATATTGGCAACTCCTCTTGTTTTGTGAATATTCTAAATAAATACTTCCTCAGGACTTGTCTGTGAGAGGTATGATCACTCGCATTTGTTTTTATGAAACTATAAAAATGTAAAATGTAATACAGCGATTTAATACATGTACATCTGTATTGCTTTATCAAGAAATCTCTCAACAAATAATTTCTGTGCCAGAGACTGTGTTGTATACAACACATATATGCTACACGCTGGGACACAGGGTGAAGAGCAAGGACGGGCTTTGGAATTAGGGTTTCAGGGTGAGAATCCCAGTGTTGCTGGTGACTGATTGTATGACTGGAGCAAGTTATACTCTCCAAGCCATATTTCTTGTTCCATAAGGTAGAAGATATGCTTGTAAGGTTGTTATGGGGGTTAATAAAAACATATGAATATCCTCTAACATTATGATAGCCATGGTGTTCCGTCTTGGTCAGTTTGCTTATATTAGTACACTTTCCTCTGAAAAAGAATTCTGGTAATCAGGACATGTATATAAAGTCTTACTTTCAAAAACATAAGTAATCAGGCAACAAATTAAAATAGAAATATTTGATCAGATTGAAAAAATAACTCTTTAGAAAAACATGGGGATGCTTTTTTGGGAAGTAGTCTGTTAAAGCATGGATGCATAAAACTAAAACAGTATTTGTAAATAGTTTCTTCCAAAATTCACACTGCTAAGTGGTAATTACTAGGCCATTAATCAGTGGGAAATATATCTGTTCTTGGTAACGGAAAAAGGGCGGGGGGCTTCTCACCAAAGTTCCTCACACACAATTCCATAGAACACATCTAAATAAGTCAGTAGTGTGGGTGGGTTGCTAGGGAATGCTGTAGCTTAAAGTATTCATGTTATAGCTTAGAAAACATGGGTCCATGTGGCAATTGAATTATAAAAATTAAGTGGCCCAAACCATCCACAAGCATGTATTCTGGAGATACTGCATATTGTCACTGATTGAATAAAATATCCCACTTGTGAGCTGTAAAAACCATGTGATTTCTGCTTGAAAGAGAGGCTCATGGTGGAGCCGAGCTCACCATTTAACAGGAATAGTCTTGGTCACACCTTGCTAGAGTTGCAGTGTCAAGATCCTTGAATTTAAGCAAGTAAGCCCAAAGCTTCCAGTCCAGGGCTCTGAAGGCATAGATCCCTCAGGGATGTTACGTAGCAAATTAACTAAGCTGATTTATTCCTAAGGAATTTACTGTCTAGTATTCTATTTCCTACCTATTCCCGAAGAATTTATTTTCTCAAATTATTGTCATAGAATGAAGTTAATTTGGAGTCTATTTATAGGAAGGCATAAAGAAAAAAACATTTCTTAAAGAAAAAGAAAAAAGGCACTGCTTGCCTATTTTTATGAGCCAAACTTACTCCAAAACAGGACCAGACATTTTTAGCATCCTATGGGTACACTGTCAGTTGCATTAGATGTTTGTAACACAACTCAGACTAATAGCAAAAGTGCAATATTTACAGGTGCTTTGTGGAAAAAAGAAATAATTTAAATAAGTGGAACACATCACTTTCAATTAAGCAAAGTATTTAGAAACATAAATAAATAATAACCAAACAGGCACATAGATAAATCTCTAGCATTTGATGCTTTAAATATATCATCCTTTTTCATCTTCACAAGAATTCCACTTTACAGAAGAGGAAAGCAACACATCATGAGGCTTTCTTACCCCAGGAGCCAGTGCTGGAATGCCCGTCTCCTAGCTAGGGTCACCCCCTCAAATCAATCAACATTGCAAAGGGTATAGTGGAAATCAAAGGACTATTGAAGAGATACATAAAATACACTCTTGCAGTCTGATCATGGAAGAGAAAAGATGACTGAAATGTATTTCCTGTTACTGAGACACAATAAAGAAAAATGCTCCAGTAAGTGGCATCTAACTTGACTCGTGAAACACAGAACAGGACTGATGTAGAGGAGCATCTCTATGAAGGTGCATAGACTATACCCTGTAAAGGGATTGGGTATTATTGTCAAAGACAGCGGGTTTCACCTTGAGCCATTATCATCTATTCTGCTTTCTTCCTTACCTGAAGAAAGTTAACTAAGTTATTACTTTTCCCCAAATTAAAATTAAGTCCAGAGTGGGAATATATTTTTGAAATTAAGATCTGTAATAAAGAATGGATTTTATAGAGCTTCTATAGTTTTGCCATCATTTTTACAGTACATAATTGAATCTGCTGAAGCCGTGGAAAAAATACACTCCGGGGAGCCATTCAGTGTTGGCTAAAAAAAATACACTCTGTTTTAATGGGGGGTATTTTTGTTGTTGATATTATCACTTGCTTCTAAAATGCTATGATCAAGCCCTTGGAAATCCTGACTTCTCAGTTTCTTGCATGGATTCTATGGGAGTGCAGAATAATTTAAGCTTTTCATCTGAGTTAGAATCTTCTGTAGTTCATCAACCTTATCTGTCACGTATATGTCACTGAAATGAGAAAAACCTTAGAAGGCAGGAAAAAAATTAAAAACAAATTAATGTGGGAAGATGATATAAATCAAGTGGTGAAGCCAAGAGTGAATTATCAAAAGATCTTTCATCAGGAGTGAATACATTTTTCTTTCTCAAGAGGAACCCATTATGTGTTTTTGTTTGCACTATTATACATCAAGTGGCATATTAAAGAAATAGATTTATTAGGATTTAGAATGTGTTTTACTCTGATAGGAAAGAATAGTGGTCCTTCAAATTTAATTTGAAAAGGCTTAAACCGTGAAAGTCTACATAGACCCTGTCTAGTAATGAATGCTAAGAAAAACAAATACTATTTTTAACTCAAAAGACATGAATGGATTCTCTCCCAAAAGAAAAAAAAGTGCCAAACAATACCATTTTAGAATAAGCATTATTTATTCTATTTAAAATCTCCAGAGTTTATTTAGTCAGATATGGTAGTCCGGCATTTTTGTGGGAAATCATGAGAGGGGAAAGAAACAATAACAAGGGTTTTCTAAGCTTGTTTTCCCTCTGGGGTGAGCTGATTGGCTTTACCAATGGGTTCTGAAGGACACAGCTATGCAAAATAGAGATCTCAATAAGGGATGGAGATTGCCAAGCAATTAGGGAAAACATCAAAGGTAAGTAGAAATTCAGAGATAAAGAAAAATGTGCTTTTTCCGGGGTAATCTTGCAACTTGCTCTATCACCATACCTATTCTTTTATTAGAGAAATGTAAATTTTAGCCATATTGGAGTCTTTCTGAGGAAGAATATGTATGAAGAGTGTGTGTGTGTGTGTGTGTTTGAGAGAGAGAGAGAGAAGGTTGTTGGGGAAGAAGTATATAGATATTCGATTAAGGCCTAAAATACTGGAAGCTTAGGGGAGAGAGACTCTTGCAATTCAGAGAATGCTCTAACCAGACATTTGCAAATGTCTCACAAGTTAAGCAGAAAAGGGTTTTTCCTTTGCAGGGAGGAGTAAACAGGCTAGAAAGAACGAGGTGCGGTGATGTAGGATCGGGGTGATGTAGGATCGGGGTGTCGGGGTGGGACAGCAGATCAGAGACTGTTTTACTGTGAGGCCAGACTATTCTTGACCAGAGACCCTTTGGTCTGGTTGTATGCTGGCTCACGCTCAAAGTTAGTCAAAGCTCAGGCACCTGGGGGAAGGAAAAATACTGAAGATACGGGGTTTCACTAACCATCATTTTGTTCCTAGTGCTCAGCAGGGACAAGCAGTTCTAACTGCTTCTAACATGTGTGAGGCAAAGAAGGAACATTTGGGGCCTCTGTGTTTGACCTCATTCCAGCTAAACAAGGGGGCATCTGTGAGTTGTACCAAAGTCATGTTCCATAGCATGGTTCTCAGCAGGACACTTTCCTGGAACAAAAAAGGAAAGGGGATTTTTTTAACCTCCCCTGTGTTCCCGGATCACAGGGCTGGGGCAAAATCCCCACACTGTCAGTCTTGATGTCCCTCTCAGCTTAGTCTTTTTTCCCTGAACTTGCCCTAAATAAGGAAGGCTCTCCCATATCCTCTCCTGCCAGAAAGATCCTGGAAGAATTGGTTCCCTCTACCAAAGTGCTAGGGCAAACGTCAGGAAAGAAGACTGACCTTGCAAAGTCTTTACAGAGAAAACCATAATATCTGAGCTGAGAATGGCCTCCTAAAATGATCATGGTCCCTCTAACAAGGTCAAAAGCGCCTGGAAGGGGCGTATCCCGTCATAAAGTCTTCACAGCTGGTCAGAGGGTTACTGCTGGAGTGTGCGGCTTGTTTCCAGAGCTCTGAGCATGGGAGACGTTAGAGGCATCCTCCGAGCAGGTGGCAGAAGAAAAGGCAGCATACAAGGAGTTAAGTGACGGTTTGAAGCCTCTTCCAGGCACATGCTGGTGACTGGGTTTGGTCTGAACAGAAGAACAAAAGGTCACATCTGACAGCCAATTTCATCAGGGTGGGAAAGTACATACCAGTGATTTTATTATGTCCCAGAGGCTTGGAGAGAGGAGGCATCTGAAATTAAGCGGGCGGTGATTTTTTTTTCCCCTCCTGGGAAATAAATGCTGCATAAACTTGAATAAAGTTCATAAACCTTTGAACTCCTTGTGTTTCGTTTTCTTAATCAAGAGCACTACTTACCACTTTGATGACTAGTAAGTTCATCCTATGAATTTATAGGCACCTAAGAGCTTGAGATAAAAGTTCTTCAAAGTAGGACGCCAAGGATTGTCATTGTCATATACACTGCCACCATCAAAAGCAGCAAAATGCATAATAAATTATATAATTAACTCTATAAGGGTGAAAAGAAATTAGTTTTGGTCATAAGTAACAAAATGCTGATAACTCTCATTCAATTTCACTGTTTAGGAGCATTTAGACCTTTTATCGCTATTGTGATAAATTAGAAGTGGGAATGGAGTCTGTGTTTCCTGTAATTTTGCAATAATAATGCCATTTCTGACATACTTTGTCTCTGTCATTAGGTAATATGATTTGCTTCTTAATTACATTTCTGGGTGAAAGTAAAATAACAAAGGACCACACCAATGAATTCATCTCCTTATAATACATGTTACAGTGAGCCTCGGTTAATGCTAAAGAGATGGAGAGGAGAGAGACTCAGGAAACCAGATTAGATTTTCCCTTTCTCTTACGTGTCCTAGTTTACAGAATGTTATTATTCTGCATTCGATAAATTAAACGTAATTACATTTTTACTGTCATTTCCATTTCTCACAACGCTCAAGTGTTCATTGTAGCTTACCCAGAAGCTTTAAGTGTGGGCGTACTGGGAGTGGGAACGAACACCATTGTTTTGGTCCTGCTTTCTGTCTCCCATTACCAAAGTTGCATTGAACCGCTCTCCTACAGGAGGGGAAGTCCCACCAAAACTAGACCACCAACTAACGGAGATCACCTAGGGAGGCTCCAAAAGTCTTCTGCACAGTAAAATTTAAAGATTTTCCATTATCTTTTATTCAGCAATATTCATGATACCATCTTAGCGGTGAGCGTCTTAATGCTTCCTCAACTTTGGACTGCTTACCGTGTCGACGCCGGCGACTGGGAAAAGACCCCCTTCCTCCTCCTCCTCCCCACGTGGAAGAGTCAGCTGAGAGCAATATTGCCGAGCAGGCTGACCTCAGCGGACACCCCAAAAACATTTATTTAGCGCGGCGCTAGATGTGAATAGAAATAAAGATAAATAAACACAGGGCCCAAGCCCTCCAGAGCTGACAATGTATTAATCCACTTGGGAAGATTTGATAAGTTTATTCACACTAAACTGTTATTAGCTGACAAGTGTTAGTTCCATCAGGTGCGATTGCAACAGGTTTCTTAGCAACACGAATTCTCTTCCCTCCATTGGTATGTAGCAGGGGGAGAGGCTGGGTGACTGGGTATTGCGTGGGAACAGCTTCAGAGAAAATCTGTCAGAGCATTATAAAGTTGCCCAACAGAGGCCCCAGAGAACCGGCTGTCATTTTATTTCATCCCGGACCTTTTATAGAATTGGCTCCCCGAAATTTCCCGTAGCAGATGCTCTGCCAACTAAAAGGGCAAGTGTGCAGAACTGACCTCGGAGCCAGAAATCTCAGGAGACTCATTTTCTCATTAAGGACTTCATTCCCTTTAAAAGCACCATAATGTAGCTTGAAAAACTACTTTCCTTGAAGAGCTTGGTTCACAGCCCGATGTACTTTTCTGGGTAATGGCCACAGACTTTGGGTTCAAGAGGCAGTAAGCCTAAAGGCCACCATATCAAGTGTTGGAAACATCGGGAATTTCAGACTGGCAATAAAGTGGCCTTCTGAGTGAATTTCACATTTCAGTGAGTGGATTGTGACGTGTCCTGAAAAAAGGGAAAAAGTCTAGGGGAAGAAGTCTAGGTAGCCTTTTTATGAGGGATATCTGGATTTCTGTCTGCCTATCTGTCTATAGATATTTTTATATCTATATACCCAAAACACCATATGTGTGTATATATACATATATAATTTCTTACATTCATTTGTACCTATTTAACAATAAAATAAGAAATGAAAGCCAAGAGCCAGTCGGCTTACACAAAAAAAATCGTAAGATATTTGTTTTATTTGGTTTATAATTATAAAACAGAAAAAATACATAATCATAAGAATTAAAACGAAAACTAGGGACCATACAGCTTACAGATGTTTTCCTGAAAAAAATTTTAATGACCTCTCCTATAAATTAGGCAGGCCATTGAATACATAAGGCTTTAAAACATGTAAGATCTGCCCTGCAAGTCTAAGCCTTGGCTGGTTATCTCAGAATAAGACTTCTTTCCCTGGGGGGCACCTCGGTGGCTCAGTCGGTTCCCAGGGTCCTGGGATGGAGGCCCGCATCAGGCTTCTTGCTTAGCGGGGAGCCTGCATTTTCCTCTGCCTCCTGCTCCTGTGGCTTGTGCTCTCTCTCTGACAAATAAATACAATCTTTTAAAAAAAGGCTTCTTTCCTCTGAACTTATAGATTCAATAAACTGTTGTTAGTAGACAGTATCCTGTCTTTCTACACTCTAATACCAAAGTATAATTCATATAAATTAAGTAGGGAAGTAGAGTATGGGGGGGGGTCTTAGAGTCTGTGTATTTTGAAACTTGTCATGAAATTTTTCACTTAATTGCTACCACGTGATGTCCAGCTGAAGATACGAGGTGGCCCACTTCTCAGGGGCTCCAAAAAGGAAAAAAGGTGGTCACTGAATACTTACCTATACTACAGATTTCTCTGTACCTGAGGTGATACAGAGAACCACCTCAGGTACAGAGAAATGAGATGAATCATCTCAGGAGCAGAGACCAGATCTTTGGAGGAACTTGAGGCTCTACAAACACTGTCGTGAAGGGGGCTGCGGTTGGTGAGGGGTTGGGATGAGATTAGCAGCTACTTTCAGTTTTTCTTGGAGCCCTACCACTGCGGGATTAGAATCTAATGTGCAACATGGTGACTAGAGTTGGTAACACTGCATTGTGTAAGTGAAATTTATTAAGAGAGTACAACTTAAATGTTCTCACCAAAAAATAAAAAAGGAAAAAAAAAGATAAATATATAAGGTGACAGATGTGTTAATTTGATGAAGGGAATTCTTTCACATTATATACATGTATCACTTCATCACATCATACACTTTAAATGCCTTATAATTTTACCTGCCAATGACCCACTAATAAACATTTTTTTAAAGAAAGTAATGTGGACTGTATCTGAATATTAAAGTTATCCAGGGGAGAAAACGAAAAGATTTTGTTAGAAAAATTCTTCTGATGCCTACCTCCGCAAGTTCTGAAGGTTTCATTCCATCTTAAAACTAACAGGTATTGGCATCTGGGTGGTGCAGTGAGTTGTCTGACTGTTTCTTGGTTTCAGCTCAGGTCATGATCTCAGTGGGGAGTCTGAGTTTCTCTCTTCCTTTCCCTCTGCTCCTGCCCCCACACCCACTTGCTCTAAAACAAATAAGTCTTAAAATAATTAAGTATTGATTAATCGGAACCAGACAAGAAAGGAGACGTCTTGACCTTAATCAAGAGGTTCCATAAAACAATAACATGTATCGAAATCAATAGTGTATGGTAGGCATTCAATAAATGTTTTTATTAAATAGTAATGATAATAGATAACATCTTTGAGGAACTTACTGTGTGTTAAACACTTGGCTAAACACTTCCAACCCTGTGGTTTCAACTCTGAAACATGTATTTTACAACTCATTTGATGGCAACCTGACCTGAACGTCTATGTGGCTGTTTCTAGTCTTTACTTGATGTGTATATCCACATGCTTTCCTACAGATTTGTCAATATGTTTGACTCTGCTATCCAAATTCATGGGGCATTGGGTAATATATTGTATCTACTCCATATAAACTTCTTTGAAAAATATATATTTTTTTAATTCTAAGCTACATCTAGTCACAAGGGTTTTAGACAAGGGTTGTAGACAGTAAGTCCTTCCAATCATCTTTGACTTAGTATTACTATTATATTTATTTTGTTGTTAGAAACTGAAGCACAGAGAGGTTAACAGAGGGTTAACAGGTTAACTCTCTGTTAACTCTTTGTTAAGAAGTTAACAGAGAGATTAGTTTTTTTAAGGTCACACAGCTAGTTAGAGTTCTGACTTCAATTTAGGCAGTTTGCCACCAAGACCTATGATTTCTATCCACAATTTTATACTACTTTGTGTTAGAAGCTTAGAGAAACCCCAAGGCAACCACTGAAAAGCAGGGACCCCAGAAATCAGGAGAACCACAGTCCCACCAAGGTCCAAGAGGCACCTGAGAATCTCTGCTTCCTCTTTCCCTTCACCTGAACACTCCATTGGGATTGCAAGGGTCTGAGCCAGCTGAATACTAGAGGCCCGTCCTCTTACTTTTCCCTGACAGGAAAACACAGTTTGGGTCAAGGAGCGCTGTCAATGTGGAATGTTCCTCATTTCCTACACATAAATGTCACATTCTGTGGAGGCTGGTCTAGAGGTTTCCAGGGAAAAGGAAAATAGAAACAGCTTGCATGAGGCTATTCATCTTGGTAACATCTCACTGGAAAACTGTCTTCCACTTGTTTTTCATATTTAGGAATATATTTAAAATAATAAAAAGGAAGAGGAGGTAGAGAGATGGAAAGCAACACTTTCAGCAACAAAGGAAAAGGAAATCACCCTTTGCAAGGTACTTGGCTACTCAGGAGAGAACTCAGGGCTGTAAATGGCCACGGAAGGTACGCAAGGGGGAAACTGGGGCAGGGGGCGCGGGGTCAGGGGGGAGATGTTAATGGCCAAGAGATAAATGAGTTTTCCAGAGAGTTCTGTGATATCATGTTGTGGTATGTTCTGGAGCTGGAAGAGACTAAGGTGAATACCAGTACAAGTAAGGAAAGGATAATTGAGTCTAGTAGTCTCTGTGCTAAATGCTGGCCAAGTAGAATGGATTGCTTAATGCACTGTCTGGGGTGGTATCCAATTTATTCTGGGACACTCAGGCCCTGACTATAAAATTAGGAAGGCAAGTTCTTAAAACCAAACAAAGATGGTATTGAAGTACATAACATTTCATTTTCCAGCGTGTTTTTTATTAAGCCATGGTATTTGAAGATAACCCTCAGAGAATCCCAAGGACAGTGACGTGTTGTGGTAGCCACATTGAGCCACAGAAATGTAATGCCATTTTGTCAAAATGAGATTCAAAGGTGATGTTAAAACAAGCTTGCTAACCTTGAGGTAATGTTGGAGTTAATTTATATGTGGACTTTGGGTCATTTGAATCAGAGACTGAAAAATAACTTCAAAAAGATTTAAACTCTCCTCCCCGTTACCCATATAAAATGCCCTTCTCCAAAGAACTCTGATGAGTTTCTAATAGCAAGTTCTTACAAGGCTGACAAATCAGCTAAATGGACTTTTTTTAATCACTGTAAAAATGAAGCATACTTGCAGAGATCAGAATGCCAGTTATTTTATCTAAAATTTCTTTCAGAGAAATTACATTATAAAGTATCCAAACCCAGCCTAGAACTGACTATAGCAGATCAACGTATCCATACCACTGTTGCTACTGGCCAGAAATGTTATTGAAAAGTCAAAAAGTATCCATTGTTTGACACCCAACCACATGTGTCACAAGTTTGAATAAGACAAACGTGATATGGTTTTAACGTTTTCAGATAAACTCCTGAGTATTCATTTTACATCAGAGATACCCTGAAATACATCGCAAGAAGAAGCTGGATGTTTCCTTGGTCTGGAATAGAAGGTAGGTGAAAAGTAGGGGAAAAAAGTTACAGAATAAGACTACTTTTAAAAATAAATACTTCAGGGGCACCTGGGTGGCTCAGTGGGTTAAAGCCTCTGCCTTTGGCTCAGGTCATGATCCCGGGGTCCTGGGATCGAGCCCTGCATCGGGCTCTCTGCTCAGCAGGGAGCCTCCTTCCGCCGTTCTCTCTCTCTCTCTCTGCCTGTCTCTCTGCCTACTTGTGATCTCTGTCTGTCAAATAAATAAATAAAATATTTAAAATAAATAAATAAATAAATAAATACTTCAGCATGTTTATCTCATTTGACTCTTTGATATCCTCAAATTATAGTAATAGTAGTAGTCTCCTCTTTTGTCTGCTTAGCATGTATTTTCCCTTTTTTCTGGAAATTAGCAACTCTATTTTTCTTTTTCTTTTTTTTTTTAAGATTTTATTTATTTATTTGACACAGAGAGAGACACAGTGAGAGAGGGAACACAAACAGGGGGAGTGGGAGAGGGAGAGGCAGGCTGCTGACCCGCTGACTGCTGACCAGGGAGCCCTGTGCAGGGCTCAATGCTGAGCTTGATCCCAGGACCCCAGGATCATGACCTGAGCTGAAGGCGGATGCTTAATGATGGAGCCATGGCAGGCACCCCAGCAACTCTATTTTTCTTTACAAATTAATTCAGGTAGACCCAGCCCCAGTCCATCCTGCTCTGAGGGATAGAAAGTAGCTTATACCCAGTCTAACAAATTTACCATGAGTAGCTCAAGGACAGGCATGTGACTGTGGCTAAGTCTGGGATTTAAGACCAAGACTTTTTTAGAAATAATTGGAAAGAGAAGCCGAGGGCTGCTGTATGGGGAGAGCCTGAGAATGAAATTAACACAGAGGACAAAAGAGCTAAGAGATGGATGGAAGTGGTGATTGCAAAGAAGGGTGGGTATTGGGAGGAGACTGACAAAAGGCTGAGGGTACTTCAGACATATAAAGCTTTTTCTAAAGCTGACTCTCTTCTTTTGGATTTTTCTGTTATATAAACTAACAATAATCCTTCTTGTATTTATTGTTATTTTAAGCAAGTTTAAAATTAGGATCCTGATGCTCATCACTTAAAGATTTAAATGTACAGAAATTGAAATCGATATTTGCAGGGAGAGAAAGTGTAAACTTTTGAGTTGGCCGAGTCAAAGTGGAGTGAGAGAAAGCTAGAATTTGTCTACCCCAGGGAGATCACTGACATTTCCTATCATGCAGTAACAAAGTATGGTTAAATTATCTCTTGCTATCTTTCAGGAGTCTGGTGATATACTGTAGCTGGAATTTTAGGCTACTGGGTATAAAAATGTCAGGAAGGCCACTAAATCTTTTACTCCACGTTCTTAAAGCATATGACCAAAGGTGGCATACCTGAAAGCAGGCACGAGGAAAAATAAAATACTGTTCTTATTTGTTTGTTTGTTTGTTTCAAGTTGAGACATTCATAGAACTAAAACATTAAATCCAAACTGTAATATTTTTAGAAGTAAACAGAGACAAATATTTCTAGGGACGTCATGCAGGAAAAGATTTCTAATGAGAGATTTTTTTTTTTTAAAAAGCACTAACAAAAAAAGAAAAAGAATACGATGGACTTTATCTAAATTAAAAGTTTCTGCTTATTGGGGCACCTGGGAGACTCGTAGGTTAAGCCTCTGCCTTTTGCTCAGGTCATGATCTCAGGGTCCTGGGATCAAGCCCTGCATTGAACTCCCTGCTCAGTGGTGAGCCTGCTTCTCCCTCTTCCTCTGCTTGCCACTTCCCCTGCTTGTGCTCTCCCTCTCTCTTTCTTCCTGTCAAATAAATAAATAATAAAATCTTTTAAAAAAAGTTTTTAAAGATTTTTTTTTTAATTTGACAGACAGAGATCACAAGTAGGCAGAGAGGCAGAGAGAGAGAGGAGGAAGCAGGCTATCCGCAGAGCAGAGAGCCCGATGCGGGGCTCGATCCCAGGACCCCGGGATCATGACCCAAGCCGAAGGCAGCGGCTTTAACCCACTGAGCCACCCAGGCGCCCCTAAAAAAAGTTTTTGGTCATTAAAATATGTCATAAGAAATCAAAAAGGCTAGAATAATATTTGTAATTCATATGTCTAATACAGTATTTAAATGCAAAATATTTAGCCTTACAACTCAAAAGAAAAAAAATAAAATTTAAAAATGGGTAAAATATTGAAAGATACTTTACAAAAGAAAAAATCTATGTGGATATTAAGAACATGGAAAGATACTCTGTATCATTAGTCATCAGGAAGGTGTGAATTAAAACCACAATGAGCTACCACATCACCTCAATTAGAAACAAATGGAAGGAAATGATACCAAATGTTAGCAAGAATGTGTGGCCACTGGAATCTTCATGAATTGCTGGGGAGATAGTAAAAAGTAGAAGCACTTTGGAAATATGTTTGGCATTTCTTATAAAGCTAAACATTAACTGCACTATGTCAAAACAATTCCTTTTCTAGATATTTACCAAGGAGAAATAAAAAAAAAATTATACATCAAAACTCATGTGTGAGGGTTTATAGCAGCTTTATTCAATTATATCTCAAAACTAAAACAGTTCAAGTATTCCTCAGTAGGAATTTAGAAAGACAATTTGTGTTGTAGTCATATACTGGAATGCTATTCAACAATAACAACAATAATCATAACAAATTGTAACAACTACTGACACATAAAACACAATGAACGATTCTTAAAATATGCTGAGCAAGAATAGCAGACACAAAGGATTACCTACTTTATGTTTTCATCTCTACGCAGTTCAGGAACAGAGTGCAGCGATGAAGCATGCCCTCACTGCCCTTAGCCGAGCCCTAACCCTGCTCCTCACATTACCCCTTCCCTAACATTAGGCTCTACTATATCCGAGGGTTTCCTTCTGCCTTCCAAATTAAAATGCTCCCCCTGCACCAGTTCCACTCACTCTCCCAGATTTCTTACCCTGGATAGGGTAAAGGAGAAGAGGAAACAAAGTTTTGATTGATACATTCTATTTGATGAAAAGATTTTCAGATGGGTGGCAACGAAGAGCCTTCACTCGGTGCTGAGTCGAGATGGATTTTGAAGGGGGCAGCAGTAAACGCTGATACTCTTACTATTTCTTTTATTTTTTTAAAGATTTTATTTATTTATTTGTCAGAGAGAGCACAGGCAGGCAGAGTGGCAGGCAGAGGCAGAGGGAGAAGCAGGCTCCCTGCCGAGCAAGGAGCCCCATGTGGTACTCGATCCCTGGGATCATGACCTGAGCCGAAGGCAGCAGCTTACAGGACTGAGCCACCCAGGCATCCCACTCTTACTATTTCTGACCTAGATAAATTGGCAAGGGGAAAACTACGAGAATACTAACCTATGGTGGTAAAATCAGAGCAGTGGTTGCCCATGTTGGGCAGAAATTAACTCAAAGAGAGCTGAAGATAACTTTTTAGGGTGACGGAAATGTTCCTCACCTTGACTGGAGTGTCGGATACACGGATGTATACATTTTAAAAGTTCATTAAATTATATACCTAAGATCTTTGCATTGCCTTATATCTGTTTTCCTTCAGTGAAAAAATGAAAATTGACATGCTTAACAATGTTTTTTGTTTGTTTGCTTTTAACTGCAGAAAAAAATAAAAAGATCATAAAGCCAAGGTTTGCTTTGGGGGCTAGTAATCAGTGATGACAGCAAATCAAGTATTATAGGGTTGAAGAAGCAGAATTCTGTGTGAATAATATAGTTAGCCCAACAGGAGGCAGGGTGTCAGATTGAAGCCAAGGAAACCAGAACTTGAATTATCACTCCCATTCCTGCTAGAGGAGATGGTGGAGAGATGGTGGAGCACCATATTCACATTTGTAATGGAAAAGGGCTTTCAACCTAAAATTGCCTGGCTGGCTTAGTTGTTAAGTGTCTGCCTTCAGCTCAGGTCATTGTCCCACGGGCCTGGGATTGATTTCCCTGGGACTCCCTTCTCAGTGGGAAGCCAGCTTCTCCTTCTCCCACTCCCCCTGCTGTGTTCCTTCTCTCGCTCTCTCTCTCTCTGTCAAATAAATAAATAAATGTTCTTTTAAAATAAATATAAAATACTTATATTTTATATTATATTTATATATAAAATAAATATTCTTTTAAAAAAAGAATAAGGGATGCCTGGGTGGCTCAGTGGGTTAAGCAGCTGCCTTGGGCTCAGGTCATGATCCCAGGGTCCTGGGATTGAGTCCCACATCGAGCTCCTTATTCAGTGGGAGCCTACTTCTCTCTCTGCCTCTGCCTGCCACTCTGCCTGCTTGTGCTCCCTCTCTGTTTTTGACAAGTAAATAAATAAAATCTTAAAAAAAATAAATTGGTAGAAGAGGACCATTTTCAAATGCAAAGGAACTCAAAGAATTTTACTATGTAGAGTTCTTAGGAAGCTCTTGGTGGATATGCTTCAAGCCAACAAAGAAGTAAATGAAGAGATGAAAAAGCATCACTCTTATGATCAGGAAATCCCACATAGGATCAAGAAAGGGAACTAGGAAGTCTCAGAATGGCCACTGTGTACCACATGTGGAAGGTGCCCAGTCCTGACTGAGCAGGATAGAGGAGTACAGAAGAGGATTCTTCAAAAGTAAAAGGGGTGTGAAAGAGGTGTGTGTGTGGGTGTGTGTGTGTGTGTGTGTGTGTGTGTTGAGGGTTGGGGTCGGTTGAGTCACAAGACACCACTAGACAGTACTTTACTCAATATAGGCAACCAAGTAGTTTAGAAATCACCACAGACTCCCCAAGAAGATCTCTAATATGATCCCCCAGAGATCTAGCCCATTTATACTTTTCACACAAAAGACTGTGAGTTGCAGTGGCTAAATTACAGAAGTGCCAGTGACATAAGACCTTTGCCACGTCTGTCTTAAGCACTTGACCCTTTTCATCTCCTCCTTCTCCCACAAGTATGGGGGCTGGGGCGAGGGCTCCAAGAGTGAAAGGGCAAAGCTGTGACCCCTCCCCCCTGCAGGTGTCTGAGCTTAGGGCAGGGGGAGAACTGAATCAGAGATGAGGCTGAAGGTCTATGTTGGGATGGTCGGGACGTAATATCTGAGAGTGGTCACAATTAACTTTCTCATACAAATGAAAATGACTGGAGAGTGATGGGGGAAGGTGATCTGACAGAGCAGGTTTAAACTCAGCGATAGAGAAAAATGATCTCTTCCCTTGATTTTATGCTCTTGAGTTCAGACTGTACAATAATCTACTTAAAGCATCCCGTTCCTGCCTGTTACGATGATTAAAGATTTAGCTTTCTATCTGTCTGTGATCACCGCTACATTTCATCTCTTGTGGCCAAAGGGACTTCTACCACAGTATTGGATTCAGTGTATTACTGTTGACGTGATCTTGACTATGTAAGGATTGTTCATTGTGAGTCTAAATAGACTACTGTGATCACCTTTGCTACAAAAGTTTGCATTTTCCCTGAGTTATCCCTTGCCTTAACTTTTCAAAACTCGATCAGAAAATCAGCAACTATGTTTTTAGCACAATAAGGATCCTTAATAATCTTTGGAAATGTGTGTATGTTTGCTAAAATACTAGGCATGCATGAAGTTACCTGTGTTGATTTATACTATTTGTTTGACCCTTTCTTTTTTCTTTCCCTTTTTTTTTTTTTTGTGACTCTTTTTAAATTAAGGTGTTGTGCATTCTGACTCCACTGTGGTACAGTCCTAGCATTCTGACTGTTTTTTGCTTTAAATTCTGGTCATTTGTTTTGGTTTATTGAGTGAAATAGAATAAGTCTTTTCACATAGGCTACACCATGTTTAAACAGCTCTGTATCTACCTATTTTCTGGGGCCATAAAAATAATTAGATACTATGGTGAGTGCTGTGAAGTGTGTAAACCTGGCGATTCACAGACCTGTACCCCTGGGGCTAATAATAAATTATGTGTTAATAAAAAATAAAAATCATAAAAAAATTAGATAGGTGGAAAGATAGATAAACATATAAAAATATATTGCAATAAACATAAATATTATATATGTAATATGACTTGTGTAAAATTGAGAGAAATTACTTCATAGTATTGTTGTAAGGATTTACTGAAATAATTTATATAAAAAGTGGTGCCTTTCAAATAAGTGTTCAATAAATATTTTTATTATTTTCAGGATAATACATAAAGTCATTCTCTCATATGATAGCACATTGAGAAATATGGGCACATTCCAATTATTTAAAAAGTACAGAGCACAATATTGAGGTTTAGGGGACATAATTTTTAGTCCTAACTTCTACAACCAGCTAGCTTTTCAGTTTTTACTAAAATGTTCCACCTCTATAGGCTTCAGTTTCCTCAAATATCAACCTAAAGGTCTAATATACCCCTTTTCTTTAGTCTACGTCAGCCTTTAACTTCCATGATTGTCTAACTTTAATAACCTTCTAAACACAGAAGATTTGTGAAATTGAAAAAACTAACGGGGAAAATTAGAGGCAAGGACTAAGCTATGAAAATGCATTTTCTAGTAGCCAATCGTGCAATGGACTCAGGCAGAAGCTAAGCAATAGTTTGGAGTTGTTACATACTGAGAACTTCACATTAGCAAGGCTCTTCATGAAGAACTGGGCTCAGGGCTGGGACATAAAGGTTTCCTGAAAATTTAGGGATTATATTGCAAATTCTATTCTATATTTATTAAAAGTATATCTTTAAAGTTATGGGTACAGGACCTTGTTCGTACAGCTATAGCATTTTTTTTTTTTTGAGAGAGAGAAGGGGGTCCACGTGTAGTGGCAGGGAGAAGGGCAAAAGGGGAGGGAGAATCTTAAGAAGACCCCATGCCCAGTGCAAAACCCATGGTGAGGCTCGATCCCAGGACCCTGAGAGCGTGACCTACCAACTGAGCCATCCAGGCATCCCCAGCTACGGCACATCATCTGTATAGCTCTCGCATCTTCAACTCAGACAGTTAAAGGACCAAAATGCTAAAATCTAGAATGCATTTTTCTCCTTTGTGACATTTGGATGCAAGTCCATCTGTCATTAGCTGACTGTGCAGAGGCTGAAAAACCACTTTGGGAGCACTGCCAGGTCCTGTTTCTGGGCTGATTTCTAACAGATGTCCTCCCCTTGTGAATTCCTCCTCTTTACTTGAGCTGCTCTCCTTTGCACTAACAGAAGGAATCTCTCGGCCACTGAATGTGTCTGTGGAAAGTTATGTAGTCAGTAGATGGGACAATCCAGGTCATGATTGTCTCTCTCCCCTGACATACGAGCACAAAGTATCTCATTTCAGTTTACACATTCTGCTTCAAAGTTGCTTGCAAAGGGCCTGGCAATTTGAAAGATTTAACACAATGACATTCTAAACACAGGACCATAGGACTGACATTAAAGCATTAGGCTGTATAAAAGCTGTCACCATGGAACTCTTCACAAGTGGCGGTGCCAGAAAAATTTTACTTGGGATGAATAGTGTTCTAGTAAAGGGGCTGAAACATTCAGGAGTAACCACATTTGCTCCCTTTGGAATTATACCGTACCTGCAATCAAGATTCTGATCGGGACTAACATTAAATACCCATTTTTAGGAAGTTCTCATTAATATCCCCAGTGGTGGGCAAAAAGGTAAAACAACACATGTTTATTTCATAGGGCAAATAATTTTATCTGATAAATGCTGTGTTCTCACACAGCTTTTGTACAATAAATACAAAGCTAAATAAAAATGGAAATTATTTTGCAAGCTTTCCTCCAACTTAGAAAAATGAAAGAAAGATACCTTGGGGCTTATTTTCGAGATACAGATTCTTGAAATTCTTTATTCTTTTATCAGCTCTGCTGCCCAATGGGAAATCTGTACAACAGGCATCATATGTCTTTAATAATGAAGCAAACTACTGTAGCTCAAGTCTTCGGAGCATCTAAAAAATCCAATTGTGTGTAGGAAATGCCAGAAGAGTTTGTTTTACTAGAGCTATAAATTCAGCAACATTCAAGGGGTAGGCTCATTTCAATCAAAGGCAGAGAGGCAAAACTGATGAAAACATTTTAAAAGATAATCCATATGGACTGAGTCTGAGGGAAATTTCCCATGAAGCAAATGCCTTCCATATAAGCCAAAGAGTTCTAGAATCCTCCCCTTACTTTTTTTGCTTAGAGTCTCAAACTCCACAGGACTTCACAAAACAATGAGTTTCATCCTTCTTGAAAAAGGAAAAGAAAAAGATATGTATTTTAAAAGCTGCTGGGAAAATTTCTCCAAGTGAAATGTTTTCTCTTTGATTCAATTTATATCTGCATTTCAGATCAAAAACTGTAAAATTGAAGTTAGCAAATTATATATTAAAGTTTTTGCTTCTAATAACACTTTGTTACACCAGACAGCACATTATAAGTCTTAGCTGGAGCAAGAACAGTGACTAAAGGCTGCTATTAAACAAAGTAGAAACATTAAAGGTAACCATAAAAATAATTGTGTTTAAAGCTATGAGTAAACACTTTAGTCATCATTTCCACATGGTCTTCTTGGAATTTCAAATTGATGTCATGTTAAATATTATCCATTGAGAGCTAACCTCAATCCAAAGATGTTAATTCAAAGTATTATAGATTTAAGCAGTAGTTAGGCCAATAGTTCATTTTTTTCTTTCTAAAATATTCACTCAGCTGAAAAAAGTGTAATTTTAGTGGAAGAAAAGGAACACTTTTACTAGATATTTTTGTGTGGGAAGATCAAGACACTATGAAAAAAAAAATGGCGCTGATAACGCACCAGCTCGTCATTAGCTGGGAACAACTAACGAACCCCATTAAAACAGTGTGCATTCAGTAATCTGAAGGATCATATGACATCTTGACTAATGTGGCTTCTGGCTCAAGATTCATTGCAGATCTAAAATTTACATGTCAGTTGGCAACAAGCCTACTTCCGGGCAAAATCCAAATTAACCCAGTGTAAATATTACTCAAAACAATCCCTTCAATTTTAAGAGATTTAACAGAAAAATCCCTTTCACACACAAGTGAGCTCTTTATTTTGTAATTAGCAAATGGTAAGATTGTTTCTCCTGACTCCCATCTGTCCCGGAGTCTTTAAATAGCCCAAATGAAATAACTCAATGTCTTTGTTCCAGAACTTGGTATATTAGACAAATCCCTTACTGAAAACTCTTCAGTTCTTTTTTAGACATGGTTCTAAAAGGCATGCCTATTTGACTTTCTAATCTAGAACAGGTTCAAAGCAGAAAATTAGGAGGGGGCATGATTGTATTGGTGGGATGTCAAAGAACAGCAAGAAATGACATCTAACAGCCTGACAGAAAGGGGCAAGTCAGAAAAATTGTAAAAGACACAAAATAATTACAAAAATGTAAATACCAAAAAAAGAAAGAAACAAACAAAACCCAAATAACAGCAACAACAAAAACCCAAGAATTTAAAAGGCATAGCATCTGGAGGCAAATGTCTCCTCAAATAGTTACTTTACCAGGTGCTGTACAATTGATATGCACAACGATGACCCTGAGTCATCAAGAAAACATGAAATTACGAATCCTTCCCCACTAAGGCAGGAAGTATTTAACACATCATCTGAATATTCCCATAAAAATACTTAGCTTATTAAAAAAAATAACAAAAAGAAGAAAGCATGAGTATTCTGGGTAGACTCTCATGAAATAGCTCATTCCCAGTGATGTCAGACCTCTGAGACCTAAGTACGTCACCACCGGAATGTAAGATTTTTAATATGACTGCCAGATACTGACTGATAGCTCAGGTAATAAAACGTGAAACAGACAATTTATTTTTAACTTGGTAAGTATCCTATATATATGTGGGCTACATCTACATAGTCTAAAGTCTTTGTGACTAAATAACATTTAGTGTCTCCAAATATTTCTTTTTTTTAAAGATTTTATTTATTTATTTGACAGAGATCAGAAGTAGGCAGAGAGGAAGGCAGAGAGAGAGAGGGGGAAGCAGGCTCCCTGCTGAGCTCGATCCCAGGATCCTGGGATCATGACCTGAGCTGAAGGCAGAGGCTTTAACCCACTGAGCCATCCAGGTGCCCCTCCAAATATTTCTGAAGGTGAATATTGAAAAAGTTATTTCCGCTTCTCTTTGGTTGGTCATTTAATGTTGTTTGGAATGATATTGTAATTAAAGCTCCATGTCTCAAGAAGTTTTATAATATAAGTAACACAAGAAAAGACAAAAACAACTTAATTCCGAAGGACAGGCCTTTGTTTAGATTGATGTATCTCTAACAATAGGACAAACGTTCATTCTGTTAATATAATGGTGCTGATTTCATTTCTCTGTGACTCCTCAGCTGTGCCCTTCCAGGGCCACTGACCACAAAACCAGTTTTTTGTGTGTTTACAAAACACCTGCCATAGTACCAGCCTTCACAGGTCCAGAAATCCAGATGGGTGGCAGAACAGAGAACGTTTACCACCCCCCAACTTCTCTCACATAAAGACTCACTAGACCTCTTTTCTGTCACTCCCAGGAGAACTCCTTCTAATGTCATGGTCATGAGTTACCTTAATCCTGGTACCTGAGCCCTGTGGCTGGCAGAAGGCCATTTGCTGATGGACTTCAGTTTGGGTGGTTGAACGAATCACTGGGAAATTTCCCTGAGAAAATCACCTTGACTGCAGAGGAGTTAACCCTATATGAAAATTGGGCTATGGAAAGGGTGGGGGGAAAAAAAGGAATGTTAGGTGCTAACAAACATCAACTGTTACATTAAAATGGACATTGTATGTGAATAACTTCCTCTTTTTGTTGGACTTCCTCTTTAGTAGAGTTTGTTATACATAATAAAAAATCGTTTAATAATTTAAGTCTTTTTGGTCACAATGACTGGAAACCATTTGAATTTGTTTAAGCAAATAAGGAAATATTTTGAGCTATGTGAAATGCATCTTTTGTTTTGTTTTTCCAAGACAGTACCCTAGCACCATCCTCGGGAAAATGTTTTGAGGGGAGCAGGCTTATTCGTTGGCTGCATGCTTATACTTTCCTGGCCAGAGTGACTGGTTGAAGAATGAGCACCTGACTCAGGCTCAGCCTATCATCATTCCCTGTATCCCTGGCTAGACTGTGATGCATCCAGGTGATAGACACATGGTTCAAGCCCGATTAGGACATTTTCCTAAAAGCTTTGTGACTAGGGATTGTGGGAGTCGGGGAAGGGTGACTGAAAACTGATTTCATTTCATCTTTAAAATTGTATGTCTGGGGGTGCCTGGGTGGCTGAGTGGTTAAACATCTGCTTTCAGCTCAGGTCATAATCTCAGGGTCCTGGGATCCCATGCTGGGGCTCCACGCTCAGGACAGAGTCTGTTAAGATTCTCTCTCCCTCTCCCTCTGCCGCTCCCACTTGTGCTCTCTCTCTCTCAATAAATAAGCCAATGTGTTTTTAAAGACTTATTTAATTTTAGAGAGGGGGAGGGGCAGAGGCAGGGAGAGAGAGACATGATCCCAAGCAGATTCCCCGACAAGTGTGGAGCCTGACTCAGGGCTTGATCCCAGGACCCTGAGATCATGACCTGAGCCGAAATCCAGAGCTGAATGCTTAGATGACTTCACCACTCAGGTGCCCCAATGCTCCCTATTTCTATCGTAATGACATGAGAAAGCCTTCCATATCATCTTTAACAAGCGTCATTGAACAATTTCTGTTTCTTTAGCAACATCTAAGGACCTAATTCTAATTGTGTCCAGCAACATTCCTTCCCATTTATTGTTGTAGGCGGTTTCCAGAAATTTTGTCTTCAGTTACTTCAACAGGGAACTGCTACAAAGTGCCAATTTGCTTTCCCAAAATGTTATGACTTGTAATGTATTTGTCATAGATTAGAATGTGTCTAATATTTAAAAGATCACATAATGAATAATTCTGAAATCCATATAGAATCACAGAAAAGTAGTAAAAGAAATCTGTTAAAGTGAAAGGAGCATAGTCTTCAGAATCAAGCAAACCTGAATTGAAAAATCTGCTCTTCCTGCTTACTAACTATATAATTTTTGGGCAATTGCCTTAGCTTCAGTCACTTTAATTACAAAAAATGGCATATTAATGCCTAGCCAGCGTCCTGTTAAAAACCCCAACATTTAATAAATATCCTTTTCTTTTCTCAGGAAAGTAAAGATCTAGTCTATTCTTATGTTAACCACAATTGCTTGATCTAGGGAACTCCATTACCTGCATCTCTGTGTATCATTACCTTAATTTAACTATGAAACTTAAAAATTTCTTTAAAATGTAATTTTTGATAATTGATTTAATCTTAGGACTTACAAACATTGCTATATCTTAACCAAATTAATTATGAATAATTTATGTCTCTGGAGAAAGATGAGTATTTTCAAAATTATCACTTAGAGAATAAATACATAGTACTTGTCACCATGGATTTTCTAACTTCTTGATATTATTCTATTATTCTTTGAACCATTCATGAGGCTGGCTTTATTTGCCTGGTATCATTAAGCCAAGTCCAAGGTGACAAACTGCATAAGGTTTTGGTATTTCTGAGAAAGCCATCTCCAATCTTTATATACTCTGCTTTTTTTAGTAATACTTTGTTGCAATAGATTTATATCTTTGGGGATTTAAGGGTACATTTAGAAAAATGGAAAAATCTACCTGTGTGAGTCACTGGCTTTGTGAAGTTCCCAATTATATACTCGGAATGTATACAATCATATAAATTTCATGTGTTAATGAATTTTTATAATAAAATCATGAATCTGTATGATTTATCAGCATTCTTCTATCGATAGCTATTTTCAAGTTAATTTGCAAGCTAGATAAGAAATATTCATTAGTATATATTCTTGAAGTTTGAATTATTTTTAAGTATTTAATGAATCATTTCAGTGAGTTCACTTTAATTCAAAGAGAATACTTTATTGCTTGGCCTTAAATTTTAAATTTATATGTATGCTCACTTTGGGAAAGCACCTTAATTATTTAAAGCTTTCCTTAACATATGCAGATATAAAACAATAGTTTTTTGAAAGCCGAAATATTTTTACATCAGAAGAGACCAGAAAAAAAAATGGATAAGAGTAGAAACACTGCTGTTTTTCATTTCCTTACATGCTTTGTCAGCTAAAGGTTACTTTTCAGGTCAAGAAAACTTGTACGTTAATCCCTTCAGATGAGAGAATCAAGGAACCATGTTGGGACCTTGGTTTTCCTAAGTAAAAGAATATTGTAATACTCAGAATGGTAGAGAAGGACAAATATAATGTTCCATTTAATTTGAAGTTACTTATCCATATATTTTGGTTGGGTATAAACATCAGTACTCCATAAATACACACACATACACACAACCTGACACACATCCTTATTTTTTTCTTATTTTCTCTGAAATTTTGCTAAACAGAGGAGCAAAGTTTTCAAGTCCTAAATCCCTTTGTAATGCTTATACTGCCACACATAATCTGGAAAACTTCTAGGCACATTTATTCTAGGGGGAAACAGATCAGATATTGCACAAAAGTAGAGATGCAAGGGGAAGAAACTTGAGAAGTAAAAGGTGTTAGAAGAAATTGAAGGCGGACAGAGTGTGAGGGTTGATTTGCAGTAAAATGAGTAATTTGATTCCATTCTCATTTAATCTGTATTATTCCCTAGGAAGGAACACACATACATACCCATGCACGTGCGGACACACAGAGCTCACTAGAATTAGAGAAACCATCACTGGCAGTTAGCTGTTTTCTCAGACAGTGGGCAGAAGTATTAAAAATATAAAATATTTGTAATTTTTTTCTCTAGATGTATTCTTGAATATGAGGAATTCATTGTGGATATTCTCTTACTGTATCTCAAACGATAAGGGGAGGTGGTAGATTTTGGCATAAATTCAGGATTGGAATTTGGCTTTGTTAGTATTGTGGGAGATCTGCCAGGGAGTTGAGAGTAAAAGGACTGAGAGTATAATGACTAAGTATTTCTGGTAAAGGCAAAAACAACTAGCAGTCATTGAGAAATTATTGGTATCAGGAATGTAGGTATGAGAGAGATTGAAGGGAGACAGATTGTGGTCATACCAAGGCATGCTGGATTGCAAAACTTCAGGGGCAGGAACAGCAGCCCCTCATGTCGGATCTTGGAGAAAGGAAGCAATGACAAAGGAATCAATATTTCAAAAATTTCTGAGGGTGATAGATAATTGAAGAATGACCACTATCAAGAGGGGTAGAGGGTGGCATGAAATTCAGGAAGAAGGGATTCTTGCACAAGGGTAAAAGAATAAATGTTGGCAAATTTTAAGGCTTTGTATCATAATGAAAAAAGATTTGATCCCCATTTGGCAGTCAGGAAGGGCCTTCAGTAAAACATAATGGCTATGCATTCCTTTGGCTGAGAGCAGTATCTGGTGAGGCCATTTCCCTGTTATTTGCTAGCCTCCTACATACTGGGTTGACATTGATACATTACCTTTTAATGAATAAATTCATTGAACAGTCGAGGTGGCAGAGCTAGGTAAACCCACCAAACATTTTATTACTCATTAGAGATATTCGGTCATTTGTAAGGTTGGCATATTGCTGTGTTTTCACTTCCATTTTCTTCAACTAAGTCATAATACTCAATTTTTTTTTCCTTAAAATATCTCTTCTATTTATACATTCCTCTCCATACCCTTTTCTCAGCAGTCATTCAGAGTTGGAAACCTGTAACTATTTTCTCCACCTGTCACCTCTCTCCCCTTTCAATCATTTTAACGCATTAATCTGATTACTCTGTGCAGGGGAGTGATGTCATTAACTAATTCCACTGCCCCAAAACATACACAATAGTGATTCTCCATTGCATACCGTATTCAGTTTTTTTAAGTCCTTTATAGGTCTATACCTTCAGCCTTGTCCCCACGGTACCCCACCAAGCATAGTCTGTTCCACTGGGGCTGATGTTCTCTCTGTCCTCTGATGCACAATATTCAGGCTCACATCTGTGTCTTTGTGAGTGTTGCTTCACTTGACGTTGCTTATCTCATCAATGAGTCCAAATTCTGCCCTGCTCTGTGGCCAAATTAGAATGCAGCTTCAAGAAAAAAATTTTTTTAATATTCCAGCCTATCATAATTTTTCCCTTCTCTCAGTTTTATACATATAGCCATTCTCTTATTTTGTGTCTCTAACTATATTTTGAGCTATTTGAAGGAAGGTGTCACAGACTTCTTGTCCCTGCCAGAGCACCCAGGAACATGACATTGGTGGTCTAGGGTGAATCACACCCACCTGTCATGCTCTCAGCATGCCATTAGAAGCACAATACATTTTTTGGATGATTGCCTTGACAGTTTTTTAAAGAATTTCATCAAATGTAGACTGCTTAGTATAATACGTTTTATGTCGCTCGGTTTTCTTCATATCAGAATCTGTCCAAAGTACCCTAACGTCAGCTCGTAATCAAGTCACCACTAAAACTATCAAGGCCAAAGTACAAAAGGACTTTGATTATAGGTGGACATTAATTCTCAAAGAGCAAGCTTTGACTATTCGATTCTTAAGTTTCCATTAAAAGACACCCTGTGACCTCAGCCTCAAATCCTAGGAGAGTCAATTGATTTTGTACTTCATAACCTAGGAAGGCCAGATGCTAGTCTACTCAGTTCTGTGGCAGAGAGATATTCAGAAGCATCTGAAGGTCAATCACGAGGAAAAACTCAAGCTCAATAAAAGAAATAAAAGAAATGAATAATTTAAAGTGAGGCATAACACACCATTTCGTTGCAGTTAATTCTATTTTCCACCTCTTTACTGTAAGACAGTCCAAACATAAGAAATTCTAATTCTTTTCATACCCTAGAAAACGTTTTTATGAAGAATTAAGTGTGAAAGTGACTCAGGTTCAAAAGTAATGAAATTATTCCTATGCCTCAAATTTGTATTGTAGAAAATCCAGACAAACTAAATTTCTCCATTCAGGTCAGAAAACAGTATCTTTCAGGATAGACAACAACCCTGCAAAAATGTTATATGGCTTTTGTCCTGGTTATTGCTACCATTTCCCGCCATTGTCTACAGAAAGTTAAAGTCATCCGAGTAAACATTCTTGTTTCCTCACCTGCAAAACGAGAGAGCTAAATCCAATTAGCCCTCCTAGTTTGCGCCACTGTGAAATGAACATGATTATCATCTCAGTATATCAGAGTCAGTGACCTGCATTACACGAGGCTTTTGTAGGCAAAATATTGAGGGAATAAATAATACAGTTAGGTGGAAATTCTCTCTTCTATTGGAAAGATTATTTGTTCACACAAAAATTAATTGAGCATATTCTCTTGTCATTGTGTAATACATTGCGTTGTGGGTTGAGGAAGGAAGGAAGGAAGGCAGGCAGACAGGCAGGCAGCCATAGCCTTTTAGGAATTGAGCTTCAAGTTTTCATAATACAGAGGTCCCTGACTTACAATGGTTCAACTTACAATTTTGCAACTTTATGGCAGTGTTGAAAGCAATACACATTAGGTAGAAATCTAAGTTTTGATTTTCCAGGCTAGCAATATGTGGTCCAATCCTCTCTGGTGACTCCGGGCAATGGCAGCGAGCTGCAGCAACCCGCCAGCCCTGAGATCATGAGGGTAAACCCAACTGGAGGTTAATGAAAGTGTTCTGAGCACACTAAAGGTAGGCTAGGCTAAGCTATGATGTTGGGGAGGTAAATGTATTAAATGCATTTTTTACTTCTGATATTTTCACCTTAAAATGTGTTTATCAGGACATAACCCCATCATAAGTTGGGGGAAGATCTGTAATATGGTTAAGGAAATGACAAAAAATACATGAAATGCTCATAGCAATCGACTACAATACTTAAAAAGTGGTATCACTTGGAAATGTTAAATGCTATGAGTTCAGGGAAATCTGTGGGTCAAGAAATCAAATTCATTTCAGCTGTTGTGCTGAAAACCCCTACATGCCATATGCTGGATGCTTTACCTACATTATTTTCTTTAAGGAAATCCAAAGTGGGTTTTGAGCAAGAAGACTTTGGTACAAGAGGAGGATGGAACTCAGAAGTCGGATGGGACAGCAGAAGCATGCACAGGTCAGCAGGTGCAAATAGAAGGCTGGAAGTAGGGGATATGGAAATCAATCTATTGGTGTAGGTAGAAATCTGAATACCCACATCCCTTCGTAGCTGCCAAATTATTGTTTTCCCAAGACTCCTTCACCAGTTCATCGTCAAAGCTTTAAACATACTCTTAGCACATCACTAGCAAGTGCCACATTAAAAGCATTTTTAAACCAGATTTTTTAAAAAGATTTTATTTATTTGTTAGAGAGAGAGAGAGAGAGAGAGAGCAAGCACAGGCAGACAGAGTGTCAGGCAGAGGCAGAGGGAGAAAAGCAGGCTCCCTGCCAAGCAAGGAGCCCGATGTGGGACTCGATCCCAGGACGCTGGGATTGTGACCTGAGCCGAAGGCAGATGCTTAACCAACTGAGCCACCCAGGCGTCCCTAAACCAGATTTTGATGGTTGTGAACCGCTGGGCATCCCAGTTGTGAGCTCGGAAAAGGTTTGGAGCATACGTTTGCACGTATTCACGCATAAATTTGTTTCTCAGCCTTTTCTTACTTATGCCCACTCTTTTGGTCGGCTGCCTTAGTTAGCATGCATATCTTTTCTTCTCCCGATGCCCCCTCCGTGTACTATGGTCAAATTTCTTCATCCGCAGGCCAAAGAGCTTTTGGGAACAGAGTAGTTAAATAAAAAATTACCGTCATAACTTTGGCAATTACGCAGAGTTCTGAGGTTGATTGTGACTTTACTTACACCTTTCTTGAATAGATCAGTGTTCCAGTTTTTGATTCTTGATACACTACTTCAAATATAAGTTAAGTTCTTTGATTAATCACCATGTAGGACATGAGTCTGTATGTGAAAGAATTAATTTCTCTTTCTTCTCATTTGCTCAAAGCTTCATCCCAGTTAGGTTTTCTCTTGTAATCAAATGTTTTCTTATTCCAGGTGGTTCCAAAGCAAGAATGGCAAATCCATTGCTAGAGCTGAAGTGTGCACATCTACACCATACTCACAACACAGATATGGCTCATCCCCAGTTCCTGGTTCATCAAACACCATACCCAAATAAAAATAATTAGGTGGAAGGAAAGATGCTTGTAACTTGTTTCTTCCAGCTCATGGACAAAAAGACACAAAGCTAACAGATTTTCTAAAAACAAACAAAAAAGGGCAAAATCTCCCTTATCACACAACAATAATTTTTTTTTTTTTTACTATCTGGGAAAATCTATTTGATAGAAAAGACACAAAAAATGAAGTTACAATGAATAATGTCAGAAATGAACCCCATAGAAAAAAGCTTTCCAAGAAAAAAGCAGAAGATCCAACAGCCTGACATAATTCTCTGCAAAAAAGATAAACACACGCAGGGCTTGCACAGGCACCCTAGAGCTGTATGAATATAATTATGTATTTGAACTTGAAGATAAAGTATTTGACATTGGCGAACATTCACTGAGCACCTGTAAAGACAAATTCTTTTTTTTTCAACAAAGAATTTCTTGCCACTCCTTAATACACTTGATGTTCCCTATCACCCTGTCCTATAGTCAACATATGTTCTCAGTTCTTTCGCACTGGTTTCACACGTCTCATTCAGACTTCCTTTTACAAATTTTTTCCTAATGCTAGAAGATCATTTTCTTGCTTAACTTCCTGCTCTAGAAATCCCTCTAGAAATACTCCAATCTGAATTTCAGGTAACTAAGAACTGAAATAGAAACAAAATTCATAAAAATTCAGCCTATCCATGGGTCACAGTCATGTGATCTGACCCACTCGGTGAGGTTAAACAAATACTGAACAATTCCTTTAGGTATGTTTTACCAACTCCTATGATGAGTATTATAAACCATTCTCAGCTCATCGTAAGTTCTCAACTTGACACTAGTGAAGAGAAGGGCTAATGAAGCCTCCACCTATTTCAATCTTTTTCACCTAAAAGTCTTATTTGATACCTCCTTCTTTTTTGTCTCTCAAGAAACATTACCCTCACTCATGTCCAAGTCACATCAATCTATTCTCAACTCTGGTCTTTGCCACTTCTGAACCTACATCTTCAATTTTTATCTCTCCACTAGCTCCTTCTCTGCAGTAAAATATAATCTCCTCTTGTAAGAAAACAGATTATGCTTTTCTTCTCCAGGTGCATTACCAAGCTCTCTTTTCTCTGACCAACATCTCAAAAGTATAACTCACATTTGCTAGTCATCCACATCTAATGCCCACTTTTCAAATTTTTCTAGTCTCTTTCTCCTGCTACCTCCCAGCATATTATTGACAGTTTTAAAGAATCACCATGCACTTTCTAAATGGGAGAGCTAATAATGACTTCTTACTTAGGACTTTGTCTTGCTTCTCTGCAACATTTTCTTACCATTGCCTACCTTTTTTCATTGTTGCTGTTAGCTCTGTTCTAAAAAACTCACTTTCCTTGGCTACATGATTTTTCCTTTCCTGGATTCATTATGTGTCTTGGGATGCTACCATCTACCATTCTCTTGGCTTGTTCTTTTCTACATACCAAATACATGTGAGGTCTTGGAAAGATCTGCATTCACCAATTTTTTTTCTCCTAACTTCATGTGCCACCTCTTTGTGGATGGCATTTAAATTCATATCTCTGCTTCCTAAATATCCTGAAATGGGGATTAAAATTTTAAT
Organism: Taxidea taxus jeffersonii; assembly: GCA_003697995.1. NCBI lineage: Eukaryota > Metazoa > Chordata > Mammalia > Carnivora > Mustelidae > Taxidea > Taxidea taxus. The sequence goes on from ML100722.1 coordinate 47,472, forward strand.
AGCTTGCTGGATACTTCCACAGGGGTTAGCTTCAGGATCTAAAACTTAAGAGGTTCAAAATCAATTCCTCAACTTCTCCACCACTTGTTTCTATGCCACTTATTTGTGTCAACATTCTTTCTCTTTAAATTTTTAAAGTCATCACTGATATTTTCTTTTCCTCTCAACTGTTACTCCCCATACTATTTCAGGACTTCAACTGAATACCAAGCCAGATAATCCTCCCTTTGCAAGGTTCCAATATATCAGAATTTGGGACATCATGTTTCAGTTAAATAATACCTGTTCTAAATGAAGTTCAAATTTCAGTCACCACAGTATATTAACCGTGTAATTGCATTAAGTCTGAAGTTTCTGATAGCTCTTCAGCCCATAAACCATCATGTAAATAACATCTCTGCATCATGATTAGTGGCCTGTAACATCACTTCTTTCAAAGTGTGTTGATCATCGGTCATTGTGCATCTGGTTTTCTGTTCATGCACAAATTGCATGTAATTGTGTTTACTTCTGTTTCCCATGATAAAGCCCTGGTCAATTTTACAAAAATGGATAGTTAGAAAAGGGACTTGGCCAGAAAAGATGAAAGTACAATGCAGAAATGGTAAGTGATAATGATGGAAAGAAAATGAGAATCAAATGTAGATGATGTTATAGAAAAACATCACTGACTGTGGAAATGTTGCTACCACCAACATTCGAGAGACTCTAGATATGCAGCTAGACTTTCACTAGTCTTCTGCAGGTGGCTTATTGACTTAAATGAGGCAAGTGGTTGTGATGAAAAGGATAAAGGTGTCCCAGAGGAAGTGATGCTGGCAAAAACAAAAAACAAAAAACAAAACAAAACGACCCTACACTCAAGGAATTCTCAGAGATATTTCGCGGCACTGAAAGTTCAAAGCACAAAATGTTGGCAGTTGATCTAAACCTAGAAAGGAGTACAATTCAGCTAGGCATAGATAAGATGTTCTCTCCATGCAGTAAGTTATATGACAAAAAGGCAAGCACTGTTCAATGTTTTGTACAGAAAAATCAAACACACTGATCGTCAGTGTTTCAAATGTTTAAAATTACTGTGGACTAAGTAAATATTAGTTTTGCTATTTTTTTCACTTCCCTTTACACTTATAACTTCGAGTAAAAGAGGTCTCAATGCTTTGACAAATATGGTGAAGGACTGTAAAACAATTATGTTTTTTTTTTTCTTCTTGATTATGGGTCCTTTTGCATAGTTCCAGCTGGTACAGTCATCTTTATGATTCCTCATTAGTGTGCAAACCAAGGACTGGGGATACTATCAATTTAGTTCCAACGGTTTTCACATGTGTCCTGTGCTGTATTTTGGTATTTTTGCTGAGGAACTTCCTTACTCTTCTCAGAGAAGGGTAGCAGCAGATGGTACAGGGGGAGTTTTGCCAGGGGCTTCTAGGCATTCTCCTGAGAATGACCTACTTCAGGGCTGGTGGCAGCTGCAGTAATCAGCACCGGCTTCCAGCGGTATCTGGGCATCCTCCTGGGAGTCACTGGCTTTGGTGTTGCAGAGAGCCAAGTTTATTAGCAGTGCCTTTTCTGTAAGTCTGATGTTTCTGGAATTTCTGAAAGCCAGAAGTAAGCTTTCTTACCGTTTACCAGCCCTTTGATATTCCTTTTTTTAAAATTTTTTAAAGATTATTTATTTATTTGACAGAGAGAGAGAGAGATCACAAGTAGGCAGAGAGGCAGGCAGGGGGCCGGGCAGAGGGAAAGCAGGCTCCCTGCTGAGCAGAGAGCCCAATGCGGGGCTCGATCCCAGGACCCTGAGATCATGACCTGAGCCGAAGGTAGAGGCTTAACCCACTGAGCCACCCAGGCGCCCCAGTCCTTCCTTTGATATTCTTAGATCACTTTGTATTTGTAATACCTGTGATGATGTGTGTTTTTCTGACTGCCCCTGACTGCTGCAATATTTGGGATCAGAAGGATATCCTAGGTAAAGAGCCACCTAAAGATGAGTCTTTGTATTGGTTGCCTAGCATAGCGACAATTGAAGGTAGTAGTGATTCCGTCATTACTGGAACATGAGATGGTAGTCCAGAAGACACAGTGAAAAACAATTATCGAAATTATCACTGGGAGTTACCGAGAATGTAAAGCCTAGTGAAAGCAGATATAGGGACTCCAAGTCACTTTTGGAAAATGACGACATGATACAGATGAGCAGAAGGACTGTGGGGAAGGTGCCTACTTCTGGGCACACTAAGATCAAGAAAGCAAATTCTCAGCATTTTAGATTCACAGGTCAAAACATGATCAGGAAACTACCCTGAAATTATCTTCCATCTCTGATAACCTCAGGACTGATGAGTCCAAATATCAGACGGAAAGTTCGAGGCCGCAGGTTGCAGAGTTACAGTGCCGTTCAATATCCTTCTTTTTTTTTTTTTTTCTTAAAGATTTTATTTATTTATTTGACAGACAGAGATCACAAGTAGGCAGAGAGGCAGGCAGAGAGAGAGAGGAGGAAGCAGGCTCCCTGCTGAGCAGAGAGCCCGATGCGGGACTCGATTCCAGGACCCTGGGATCATGACCTGAGCGGAAGGCAGAGGCTTTAACCCACTGAGCCACCCAGGCGCGCATTCAATTTCCTTCTTCACCAGCTCTCTTCAGCAAAAAGTAGGGCATTGATCTGCATATATGTCAGGATGCACCCAGAAAAAAAAAAAAGAGAGAGAGAGAGAGAGAGAAACCATCTGAGTATTTAAGATGCATGGAATTAAAAGTAGGAATTTGGTCATAGTGTTGATGAAAGAGGATTCGAAGGGATGTGGGGTGACTGACTCATATTCCTACCTGTGCAGCTTGTACCGAAGCTACTCTGGCTTCAGGCCATCCCCGTGTCTGGAGCAGCAGCTGCAACTGACTTTACAACCAGCCAACATTCATCCCCAACAAAGGGTACCTCAGAGCGTCTTCCCAAAGCACAGCTCTGTGTGCAGTGTAAGCATAATGGGGGGATTTGACTAGCATTCTGTACACGAGTGATCAAGTCCTACCTTGCAGTGAGATCATGGGCGAAAGCCCCTTCTGAGTCAAAAGTTTCCAATAAATAGAATGAAGAGATTGGTGCAAGTTGGTAGATTTCACATTCTTTTAGCTGTGTAATATTTTTTTCAAAAAAGCTCTGTGTGGCATTCCAAACAGATAAAAATGGAGTTGTTCTGAATGAGAGATTATGGTTTATGTGGATTTAGTCAGCAGCCCCAAACTCTTTGCGACCCAGCCCTCTGACCACCAAGTGGTTCTCATGAGGATCCCCCATAGCACGTTTTGAAAACCACTAGAGTGGTAGATTTTAAGGTCCATTCAGCTCTAAAGATTATTATTTTCTCAGGGTGCCTGGGTGGCTCAGTTGGTTAAGCGACTGCCTTCGGCTCAGGTCATGATCTCAGGGTCCTGGGATCGAGCCCCGCATCGGGCTCCCTGCTCACTGGGGAGCCTGCTTCTCCTCTCTCTCTACTGCTCTGCCTGCTTGTGTCTCTCACTCTCTCTGTCAAATAAATAAAAAACCTTAAAAAAAAGATTATTATTTTCTCTTACTTTTTAAATAATCCTAATGACCATATCATAAGTAAAATAGAAATCAATCTTCTTAGCTTAGACACGGAAGACCATTTATAAACTGGTTCTAAATTATCATTCCTTCATTATTCTTTATCTTTTTCTTCATAGACTCTGAATTAGTAACTCACATTGAATGAATTACCATGTTTAGAGGACACTCAATGTAACTTCTAATATACTAATATGCCTTCTCTCTGTGTACTGACAGCCTCATTCACGTACTTACTTAAATCTTACATATACAAGGCCTAGCTCTTGATATTTTTTCATCAAGTGGAAGATTTACTTTCATTGATAAGTGAATCATTTATGTTTTTAGCTGTACATAAAAGAAAATCTTAAATATATTAGTAAATACATAAAGGCTTATTTTTCTTTTACAAAAAAGTAAATCTGGAGTAAAGATGGTCCACGGCTATATGGTTGTCTATAATCATCAAGAATCTAGCATCTTCTATTATTCTCTTCTGCCATCTAGCATGTAAAGGTGTCTTATAAGCTAAGAGGGATGTAGACCTCCAGCCATTTTATCCACACATCAAGCAGCCAAGGAGAAGGTAATGGTTTTTAGTAGTAAACACCCTAATTTTCTATTTTCCATTCTAAGGAGTTTTCCTGGAAGTTCTACCCAACTTCTTTCTTTGCTTGGAATTTAGTCACATGGGTGAAAAAGTGATGTCTTTTGGCACCTGAATAATGATTCTATTATTACGGAAGACAGAAGAATGGGCATTGGATAGAAAACTTGTAGACTCTGCCACAACAGATCTATTTGCTCCTTTGAGACTACAGTCAGCATACTAAATTGTGAAATTCTATTACTTATTTATCTTTACATTCCTGGCACCTGGCACAGTATCTCAATACATGGATGAATAATAATGAATGAATAACAACCTTATCTCTTTTTAAACTGACATTTGGCTAGCCAGCCAGAATGTCAAGAAGGGGCCCACATCATACTTGTGCTATAGGACTCTGAGCAGTACCAGAAATAACGGGCCAAGAGGGACAAGAATGATTTGTATTTGGGAATGCTCCTTCAAAAGAAAGAAACTAAAGCTGAATATTACTAACTTCATTTCTCTAACTGCTTGTCAATAAATACATGTTATTTTACTCAAGTTTAATTTTTAGTTTTGTCCAATATTGAGTTTATCTTTTTATATTACCTTCAGATTTCTAACATAATACATTTTAATATATATGAATAGAAGTTTGATAAAGTACACATAAGAATTTATTGTTTTTGTCACATAAGAAAAAGTCATCATTTTTCACATATATTTTAATATGCTTCACATATTATAATTAGATTTGACATCCTGCTGCCATAATATTAGGTAGAAATCTTCATGAATCTAGAAAATCCAGGTTTTAGACTAATGAAATATCAAGGGAAGCTCCTATACTTCTCATTAACTCTAAGTGGTTCCTCAGCAACTAGTCACAAAATACAGAGAGGTAGCTATAGACTATGTAATCAGAACAACAAAAGCCATATTTAAAAAATGTATTCATCTATCTATCAATCATCTATCACCTATCTAATCTATGATTATCTACACATCTTCTATTTACTGTCTTACTCCAAAAGTGATTTAGGTGGCTTATAAATGTATACTACGATAAGTGCTATAAAAATGAAATTTGTATATACAGGTAACAATGATCAGAGCAAAGGAGAACTAAGGGTAAATCAATTCAGGAATTAGGTAATTTAGTGACATGCATACCATGAAATTTTATTCACTTTCCAGAAGAAGTCAGCCATCAGTCTGGTTCTAACATTTCTCATAACCTAGGGAAACTGGTTCCAGAGAAATGTGAGATCAGGAGAGGCATACCTCAGAGATATCAGAGGCGTGGTTCCAGACCACTGCAATATAGCTAATATCTCAATAATGTGAATCAAATGAATTTTCTGGTTTCCCAGTGTATGTAAATGTGATATTCACATGATACTGTAGTCCATTAAGTGTGTAATATCACTATTTCAGAAAAATGTGCATACCTTAATTAAAAAATACTTTATCTCTAAAAAAATGCTAACCACTGAAAGGCTTTCAGTGAGTTGTAATCTTTCTGCTGTTGGAGGGTCTTGCCTCGAAGATGAGAGCTGCTGACTGATCAGGGTGGTGGCTTCTGAAGGCTGGGGTAGCTGTGGCAATTTCTTAAAATAAGACAACAATGAAGATTGTCCCATCAATTGACTCTTCCTTTCACAAATGATTTCTCTGTAGCATGCAATGGTGCTTGACAGCATTTTACCTACAGACCTTCTTTCAAAATTGGAGTCAGTCCTCTTACACCCTGGTGCTGCTCTCATCAACAAAGTTTATGTACTATTCTTAATCTTTTGTTGTCATTTCAACAATCTTCACAGTATCTTTACTGTGCGTAGATTCCATCTGAAGAAACTACTTTGCGCATCCGTAAGAGGCAACTCCTCATCTGTTTAAGTTTTATCATAAGATTGCAGCAATGTTCATCCTCAGGCTCCATTTCTAATTCTAGTTCTCTTGCTATTTTCACTACTTCTGCAGTTACATCCTCCACTGAAGACTTGAACCCCTCAAAGTCATCCACGAGGACTGGAATCAACTTTTTCCAAACTCCTGTTCATGTTGATATTTTGACCCCTTCCCGTAAGTCATGAATGCTCTTAATGACATCTAGAATGGTGAATTCTTTCCAGAAGGTTTTCAACCGACTTTGCCCAGATCCTTTAGAAGAATCACTTTCTACGGCAGCTATAGCCTTATAAAAATGCACTTCTTCAAAAGTACCACTTGTAAGTTGAAATTACCCCTTGATCCATGGGCTGCAGATTGAACGTTGTACTAGCAGCCATGAAAACAACATTAGTCTTGCACATCTCCGTCAGAGCTCTCGGGTAACTAGGTGCATTGTCAACGAGCAGTCATCTTTTGAATGGTATCATTTCTTCTTAGCAGTAGGTCTCAACAGTAGAATAAAAATACTCAGTAAATCATGTTGTAAAGAGAGGTGCTGTCATCCAGGCTTTGTGTTCCATTTATAGAGCACAGGAGGAGTAGATACAGCATCATTCTTGAGGGTGCTAGGATTTGGGGGATGGTAAGTGAGCACCAGCTTCGACTTCAAATCACCAGCTTCATTTATCCCTGAACTAGAATCAGCCTGTCCTTGGAAGCTTTGAAGCCAGACATTGACGTCTCTCAAGGTATGTGAATCCTAGATAACATCTTCCATTGTAAGACTGTTTCATCTATGTGGGAAATCTGTTGCTTAGTGTAGCCGCCTGCATTAATTATCTTCGCTAGATCTAGATAACTTGCTGCAGCTTCTACATCAGCACTCACTGCTTCACCTTGTACTTTTATGTAATAAATATGGCTTCTTTCCTTAAATCTCAGGAACCTATCTCAGCTAGGTTCAAATTTTTTTTCTGCCGCTTCCTCATCTCTTTCAGCCTTCACAGAACTGAAGAGAGTTAGGTCTTTGCCCTGAATTAGGCTTTGATTTAAGGGAATGTTGTGGCTGGTTGGATTTTCCACCCAGACCACTAAAACTCTCCATCTCAGCAATATCACTCTTTTGCTGTCTGATCATTCATGTATTTCTTGGAGTAGCACATTTAATTTCTTTTGAGAACTTTTCCTCTTCATTCATGGCTTAGCTACCTGGTACAGGAGGCTTAGGTTGCAGCCTATCTCAGCTTTCAATATACTTTCCTTACCAAACTTAATCATTTCTAGCTTTTGACTTAAAGAGAGAGACATGTGACTCTTTCTTTCACTTGAACACTTAGAGGCCATTGTAGGGTTATTATTTGACCTAATCTTAATATTAATGTGTCTCAGGGACTAGGGAGACCCAAGGAGACTGAGAGAGATGGAGAAACAGCGGGTCAGTGGAACAGTCAGAACACACACACAACAGTTATTAAGTTAGCTATCTTACATGGCTGCAGTTCCTGGCACCCCAAAACAATTTATTAGTAATATCAAAGATCACTGATCACAAATCACCATAACAAATATAATGATAATGGAAGAGTTTGAAATATCATAAAAACTACCAAAATGTGACACAGAGACATGAATTAAGCAAATGTGACTGAAAAAATTGCACCAATAGACTTGCTCAACTCAGGGTTGTCACAAATCTTCAATCTATGAAATCAACAACAACAAGGAAAAAACCCCACTATACCCGGAAGTACAACAGAAGGGTGTATGTCTGTATTGGAGGATTCAGTTAAATATCTATCAGGAGAATTCTGAATCTAGGGAAATAAGATTGTTCACCAGTGGTTAAATTATGAGATCAAGAAATGATTTCAATAGGAACATTGGCTCCTAGATAAGGTGACTTTGAAGTGAAATGAATACACACACACACACACACGATTTTGAAATGGGAATTATTGGTCACAGAAGCACAGAAAAAGAAGAGCCAGGTATCTTCAAGTTAGTGTATCCAAATGGTGCTTAAACAAATACAGTGGCATTTTTTTCCCCAAGATATTTATTGATGTTCCTTGAGGATAAGAACTGAGTTAAACAATGTTAAGTAACTCTGGGAAACAATTAATTAAACAATGTTAGTCTAGTTTCCTTGTTATAGGAATTCACGGGGTATTTAATATTTAATTTGCATTATGAGCTTATAAGGGGGAATTAAGTGTATAAGCTTTTCCAAGCTTAGTTGACAATTATGGCAGGTGCTATGCTACGTTTTCATTGCACTGTTTCCCCTTCCTGGACATGGAAAGATCCAGCCCCCTCTGTAGTTAGGTCAGGATAACATGACTGAATTCTAACAAGATGGGACAAAGGGGTATAAACTACTTCCAAACCTGGACTTATTCTTATAATTCTTCAGTTTTCTCTTCTTTATTGTGACTTTGGAGGCCACATATTCCAGATAGTATAGCTACAAGATGGAGGGTTACCTGTCCTGCCCTGAAATGGGATGGAAACCAAAAAATGCACTTTCCTTTTGTCTAGTCATTAAGATTATAGCGTTAATGTATAATTTCAGCCTAACTTTGCCTAGTGTAAAGATTGTAGTCCAGCTCTTAATTTTGGAAGAACACTTAAAGCATTTTATTTATTAACATGAAATGGTTGTTGTCAGAAAAATGGTTGAAAGCTCTATGCCCAAGTAGTTGAATGAGTGATTTTGCCTATAAGATTGCTGATAACTTATTTGTGGAAGAGGTTGTGCCCCAAATCCCGAGTACTGGTTTTATAATGTTGTATTTGCTCACTCGGAGGCCACGACCCAAATACTAAGTATAATGTCTCAGAGGAAATAATCCCATACAGACCAAAAAAACGTAAGTTTTAGACATTTAACGCCATGTAGTCATGATTTTAGACTTTAGCTTTGTCCGTAGGTCAGGAAAGAAGATGGTGAAAGGACAATGGGTCATCACTATTTCTGTCACTTCAGAAAATTGCAGTCAGGCTCTGAAGCTCCTAAGCTTCCTCTCTTTTCAGTCTTGGTTCGTCTCCCTGGGACACTGGGTGTGATCTGTTGTAGCACTATCTTCCCTCTCTAAAGGAGAATTGTCTGTTTATGCATCTCTCTTCTTCGACACAATTTTTTGTAGCTACATCTAAGCTACATCTCATTTGAATTTCACTAGCTTTTCCTCAATGTTTCTTTTGTTTCAGAATCCCACTTTGGGTATCACAATGCATTCAGAGGTCATGCTTCTTCACCAACTCTGGGCTGTGACAGTTCTTTAGACGTCCCTACCTGGCCAGGTATCTCTAGGTGATTACTCTTAAATATCAACTTGGCTAGATTAAAATACTGGGTTATTTTGTTAACATAGCAGTCAACATCTGCAAGGAGTTAACTTTAAGTAAAGATTACCCTTGAAATGTGGGTGGGCCTCATCTAATCAGTTGAAGACCTTAAGAGCAAAATCTGAGGTTTTCCATAAAAGGAATTCTGATTCAAGACTGCAGTGTCAATTCTTGTCCAAGTTTCAAATTTACCAGCCTGCCAGTACCCCTAACCACAGGCACCAATTCCTTACAACAAAACTCTCTTTATATGTCATATATATTATATGCAGAGATATACACACACACATATGAAATCTAATATATACATATACATATGCATAAAATCTTCTATGTATAATCCCCTGATATCTAATCAGTATACATATAAGCCCTCAAATTTTTTATGATTTTTTCATGGTAAGACTAGAGTTACAGGTTTGGAAGACTTATTTTTGTCATTCTCCTCAGTAACGTAATGTCCCACATTACGTTCAGACCACATGCTACCTGTGTGACTCACTGATGATGCTAAGCACAGTCCCCTGGCTGAGGTCATTTTCCAGGTTTTCCCACTACCATTATTTTTCCCCTTTCCTTACTCTGCTCTTTAGGTGATCACTGAGAGATCAGAGTGATCACTCAGTGCAGTCTACACACAAGGGAGAGAGTCAGGGTGGGGAGTGTCAAGCCCTACCTACCTTCCAGAGGGGTAAAAACTGTTTAGCATTCTTCTGTGTAGGAGATTTGTCTCTTCTCCCCCATTGATTTCTTTATTCAAGCATTTATTTATATCAGTATGAACTCACAGATATTTATTTTATACTTTATGCAGTAATACATTATTTATTTTGTTCAAATTGTTTCAGGTGTAGCTGTTGGGTACCTTTCAGTTGGCTCCTGTGTCCCTTTGACATGCTGCCATTCTTTTGATTTGGGGGCACTTCCTTACTTTCTGGCAGTACAAGAAGCCCTAGGCTCATCTCGTAGACCACCTACTCTGGCTGTAGAATCAGCCATCTCTCCAAGGAGTCCGAGTTCCTTTTATTGGAGAATAGCATTAGAAGGCAGGATCTGGGAGCTGGAGTCATGATCTTGTAACTTTTTTCTTTTTTTTAGTGCAATTCATGACAAAATAATTCCTGAAACTTGAATACCATCAGACATAAAGTGTGGGGCATTATACACCCCAGTGTGATTTTACAGGTCACCCCCTTCCCTCACCAAAGATGTTCAGATCCAATTGAAGACAAACTAACAAATGGGAGAGCCAGATTTTGGCCTCTAATTTTGACATGGCCAAGGATCTACTGTGGAAGATAGCAGAGTGCAGTGGGATGAGGAGGAGCATTGACTCAAACAGAGGTAATTATAATCATTTTGCAGAACTGGAATCAGTGGACTTTGTGGGTTTTCAGTTTACTTATAAATTCTATATATAGGATGGCTTTATTCATGCATTTACGGCTTTATGTTTCCTGTATGACCTTAGACAAGCACACACAATTGGAACACATCCCACTAATTTATATCCTTGTGTGGTAGAGTAATTCAGGGTGATAGCTTTTTTGCTAGTTTTTTGCCATGCACTGTCTAATTGCAAGTAACAACAACTGTGGGAATTGCAGACCAATGGTTGATACTGCTCCCCCTTCTTGAAAAAATTACTACTTAGTTGTGCAAACATTTATTTAATGAATATGTGTATACCTGACAGAGTACAGACTTTCAATCCAAAAAATGATGGGCCAAATTGTTTCTAACCTTGACCTCTCTTTTGCAATTCTTAACTTGCCTCTGTAATTCATGCCTTCTGTTAGTAGTGTGGGCAGAAGGGGAAGAGGAGAGAAACACAGACCCTTAGCACCTGTGGTTGCCACACCCCACTGGAGGGTACCTGTGGCTATGTCACCGTATATGCGGTTTACCTTGCTCTGCTGGTTACCATAAAGGGGTTGTTAACTCTCATTCACAAGGCTGAGTTATATAAGTGCCAAGTTTGAGAATAGCTGACCCACTAAGGAGGCAGAACATGACTGCAGGGGAATGGAATTCACTGGAATGTCCTCGTGCACTCAGAGAAAAAGCTAAAATAAGCAAAGGAAAGCAGCAGTGGAGGACTGACATTTTGGTCACCTGCATTCGTGGAGGAAATGCAAAATCCCTTTCTCTATAAGGCAGCCCCCACATCCCTGCCTGGGTGGGGAGATGGGGGGCGGATAACTTAGCACAGAAGCTTTGAAGGACAGACAGGTGATGGTGACCGTGTGTTCCTGACAACGAATTTGGGCAATGTCTCCTCTGACTCACCATCCATTTGGCTATTGATCAAACAATAGCATTTACAAAACCAATGCTTCCCCCCATCCCCCTTTGTTTTACGGCCCTAAGTGAGAAGTAAGAGTCAGTGGGTGCTTTCTAAAATGAGGTCCGGGAAGGACGAGCTAGAACTGAAACTCAGGCCTTCTGACCATGCTATCACATTGCTCTGCCAAGTTTGGTGCAGCCCCTTCTAGGTGAAGGGGCCTGAACTGAGTATGTGAGGGCCGGGTACCTCTCTCTGGTCCAGCACAAATCATAAGAAACACTGTTAGTCGTAAGGAAACTTCTGAATGACATACCCTGCAGTATCACCGTATCTATCACAAAATACATTTTTTCATGTAAATAAACATTACATTCCCTGCACAGTTTTTGCCAAGAGTTAAAATCCAGTTGTAATGTTTTAAATTACAGAAAGACAAAAACATTTAGAGCTACTGTATCTTAATTTCTCATACTACCAATTAAGAAATTCTGCCCTAAAGTATGAATGTTTCTCTGCAATTCTCTACAAATCACCATTAATAAGATAATAGAGCAGAAAAATTAGGTGGGAGTTCATTTGATTTTTTTCCCCCTGAAGGTTGGCTTTAGTGGGAAAATTTATCTACATCTTAATTCTAATGCATCGTGCATGATAAATGAACTCGGCTGCATAAAGGACATGACATTGCTAGGTTTAGATTTCTGTTTTCTTCCATCAAAATATTCCACCTAGCAAAGTTCCTAGCTCAGTGCCTGTCTCCCTAAAAGGAAATATATAGATTAATGAAACCCAAGACTCAAAGACCCCCAGTTCAGGACATGAGTCAAAAGAGGCAAAAAGAAATCGTCTCAGAGGTGTGAGGCCAGCCAGAAAGCTGCTTTCCTGCTTTGGTTTTTATCAGGTATGTCTGCCCTGGCTTGTTTTAAACAGGAAGAGCAACAGGAAACCTATTTTATGTTGCTTTCATCATAGGATTCAATGGCTGTGGGACCAAAGACAGTGAAAAGATATTTGCCCCGAAGCCGCAGCTGAACACGAGAGGAAGACATATTACCCTTCATCGCTTCCCCGGGATCTGTCGGCACTCTCTTCTGTATTATTTGAAGAATAGGCTCCTTATTCAGACAACCTCCCGTATGATCCCACGTAGCCATGGCTGTAACCCTGATGGTTGACAAATGTTGAATTGATATTGCTAAGGGGAGTGCTCGAGTCAGAGGAAAAAATACTTGCATTCTTTCACAGTCGCCACAAGAAAAGTCAATTTACTGTCACTGGTTATTTTTTGAACTTGAGGAACATGGTGGCTAAATCCCTCATTTCATGTTAGAGATGAATGCATCAGCTAAGAGCGGGACAACGTCAGAAACATTCAACGTACAGAAAAAAATATTATAAGGAAGGAGTTGACCCTCAGAGTTCAATTGTTAAAAAGTGGGAAATGTTCTAGGAAAAATGTTTACAGTTCAGTTTTTGATTATTAAACACGGGCACTTTCCATGTAAGCTGATATTAAACTAAAACATGAAGCATCATTAGCATTAGGGGTACATTCTGTTTTGGATAATTACTAGCACTCACTGATATTAGAAAAACAATGGAAAGAAATCTGTAATCGTCTATGTTTTCTAGAACATAGAAGATCAGAATGGTAAAAATACTTATTCTAAACCAGTCAACAAAGATAGAGGACTCTCATTTTTGATATGAGTGATAACCACATCAGAGAAAAAAACATTATAAGGCATACGGAGTAAAATTGTGCATCTCTCTGTTGTGATTGTTGAAAATGTTTAACCAATTAAAAGAAATAACTTCTCACTAGAGCACATGATGATGAGAATGTTATTGATATAAAAATAAAGACCTTGGAGAAATACAGCACAATACTAGAATGTTCTAGAAAGGCTGTCTGCTCTGATAGGAAAAAAATAACAACAACAAAAACCAACAACAAAAAACTACATTCTACTTTGGACTCTTAATATTTTGGTTGCATGTATTTTTATAATTTCTACCTAGCAACATCCTTTTATTATGCCCTTTGGAGGGGCATTTGACAAAGGCAAATTACATTACATTGTTAAATTTGAACTTTAGATTGTAAAAATCTAAACATTATATTAGTAAGGCTGATCAATATAATGAAAATATGGCATTATGATTATTCTTTGCCACAGAAGTCACAAGGGAAAGAAGATGGGTTCTAGATCTGAAGTACTTTCTAGTTATTTTCAAAGAGCAAAGAGCTGAAAAGATAAAATTCCCATATCTCTCCATACAAATGGAATGCCAAAGAAATGATGAACAAGAACATAAAACATCATGGTTGTATGTTGTAATGTTGTTGTTGTTGTTTTTAAAGATTTTATTTATTTATTTGCCAGAGAGTGAGAGAGTACAAGCAGGGAGAGTGGCAGGCAGAGGGAGAAGCAGACTCCCTGCAGAGCAGGGAGCCTGATGTAGGACTCGATCCCAGGACCCTGAGGCCAACACAAATCCCAGACTCAGGATCTGAGCCGAAGGCAGATGCTTAACCGACTGAGCCACCCAGGTGCCCCTGTATGTTGCATGGTTATCAGTAAAGGGTACAGAACACAGATCATGGCAGTGCTAAGATACTCAGAACATTCGGTAACAAGCAACACAGAGGCTTTGAGTAACATTTCCTAGTTGGTATCATCATCAACTAGCAACCCTGATTCTGTCAGGAAATCAAACTATTACTCTACTTTGAAGTTAAAGTAAACAGCATGTTTCAGGCCTAAGTTATAAGAAAAATGGTAAATATGTAATAGATTTAGCTGTAAAAGTCTCTTTTGCTAACCCTCTCCAGTACTGAGTAAGTTTTTAATGTAAAGACTTCCAAGTACTGCTTATTAGTCATGAATAATCAGGCTAAAAACAAATAAAAAAGAAGCCGTCACTATTTATGTATTAATGTAAAGGAGAAAATAAGATCTTAAAAAAGTGAGAGATACTTTGTTTTATAAATGCATCACAATTTCTCAGTTATAAATGAATTATGTATCATTGATTTTAGACCCGTGGCCTACTATTTAATGAATTGACTGGCAATTTCATGACTGAGTGTCCCACTGAGTTGAGATAGTTAACTGAACATCTGAAAGTGTTCAGGTTTACAGCTGTAGAGTAGCTTGGATATCTGAGTTTGTCAATATAATCTTACATTACAAAACAGTACCTAAAGAAAAACTATTATTAATCCCCGGCTTGACCCACTGTGCACGCGTGCATATATGTGGGGAGGGTATCAGAGGTAAGATAAGCATTTTAACATTCATTCTAAATCAATCCCAATGATAGTCCAGCAAAGTAAATATTAGCAAAGGCAATTTTGCAATCTTTTAATTTTTTTTTTAATTTTTTATTGATCAACAGTAAAAGACATTTCTGAAATGTTACAATTATCAATTCGGGTCTTCAGAAAGACAGAGATATCAGCATCCACCAAGATACTAAATGAAGCAGAGATCACAAGATAAAACTTAGGCAAAATGAAGCATGGACAAGTTTATAATGGTTTTATATTATCTTTGATCCAATTCTTAATTTTATATCATTACTACATACTTATTACAGTATTTCTAAACACAATTTGAAAAAAAAACACAGTAGCAACTTTGGTGCTTTATATATTAAACCAAGATATACTTAGAACAAATAAAGTCCCCCAATATTCTTCTTAAAAAAATACGGTATACATTGAACAGAAATAATCATACATGACACATGATTCATATGTGAACTTTAAGAATCAAATATTGGCCTAGAAAGTAAAGTTGTTTAAAGGCATCACACAGAATACCTCATCTGAGAATCCTAGCGGCTCGGATGCCTGGAAAAATAGTCTAGGATCCTTGAAATTTCAAAAACATACCCCCCTCTCGTCAAAGTCTGACATTCATTTGCATAAACCAATATTACATTTCAGACGTCTGATGCTGCGTCTAGACAGCCGTGTTTTGCCGGCTTACACATTACAAGCTCTGTGACAATGAGAACAGGAAAACAAAGCACACTTGTCCTCTGGTGAAGCTGAAACTCGGCCTCTTCACTGGGGCATATCCACATTCTGAAGAATGAGGCCCACTCGGCTTGGAATGTACACCTAAGTCAACACAATCATGTCAGTGCAATTGAAAGAAATACTGAGCACGATGACATTGTGTCAAAAGGACATAATGCCCTCTCACATTTGCTTCAAGTTACGGTTATCTTTACACTTCTGCAGGCTCCCAGGAGACATTTCTAAGGTTCAGCAGGTTCAGTTCTTAAGGACTGCTGAACCTTAAGGGACCTAAGTGAGACGCCTTTGAAGCAGCCACCACTAGAGGGCGCCATACACTATACAAAACCCGACGTTCCGCAGACAGGACAGCTCTGAAGGACACGTGCTGCGGGCGAGGCACTATCCGGTGGTATAGGAAGGCTGCCCTGAGGTTACAATGTTATTCTATCCAGGTGAATACAAGTAATATACAGAACACTGCTCGACACCAAGACTCTTGTCATCCCGTTTTGTCTTCTGTCATTCTAAGAAATAAGCTTTAAAGGTAATATAAGGGATCCTAAGGGTATTTAGGTCCCTCCCCAACTTAAACCAGTCAAAAAGCTCGCCCCTGCATTTCTAAAGCAGTACGCATCCTCTCCAAGCCCTGCAGGGTCCTGACTCCGCTCCTTCCTGGGAGACAGTCCATCTCCCATCTCAGCTCCGTGTGGCACAAGTCTCTTCTCCCCTCACACGGGGCTCCTCCCACAGGGGGGGTCTTTCCTCCCTTCTCTGGGTCCCTGCTCAGAATACTCTTTACCTTGCTAGTTCCTTATCTCTTGCATTGTAAAAAGTTCCAGCTCCACAGAGGGGTGTCTCTTGACAACGTTTCCACTTCATTTTCTATGACTTATGCATTTTTGTTTCTTTCCTTTTTCTTCTTCTTCTTCTTTTTTTTTTTTTTTTTTTTTTTTTAAATCTGGGCAACCTTGGCTGTGTTGCTTTGCCTCTCTGGGTCCCTGATCTCCCTTCTGTATGGCGAGGATGCCAAACGATAATCGCAGCTAACAGCTACTAAGCACTCAGTCTGCGCCCTCCATCCGTCTCTGTGCCTTTCAGGTCCTAGTTCATTCAACTCAGGACAACCCTGTGAGGCAGCACTGCGATCACCTCCATTTTTCAGATGAGGGAATGGAGGCATGGGACAGCTAAATAATTTTCCCAAGGTCACACACTTAGTAAGTGGCAGAGATAAGAGGTGAATCCAAGTTCTCCGGTCAAAGGGGATTTTTATTTCTTTCTGAACATCTAACACGATTTGAGATTTTTTTTTCAAGTTTATGATATGTCCTCCCCACCAGACTATGAACTTTATAAGGGTAGAAGCCCTACATCTTCATATTTCTAACTCTTCATAGGTGCCAGTGGACAAAGCAGGTGCCAATGATGACAAAATAAAATAATGAACAATGAATAAAAGAATAAATAAAAGTTGGCCCAATATGTGCATATATCGTAAGATATTCTTTGATAGACTTATATCTGAAATACTTTTTACAAAATGGAGAAGTGAACTGAACTGCTTGATGTTTATCTATGTGCTACTTTACATATAGCATATTTACTGTTAAGAAACAGTAAAAATAATATTAGACTGCTGTTGTCATTGTGACAATATCTCTCCATATCTGACACTGTAAATATTTTATTATTTTAGTCATTTTATCTTTAAGTAAAAGTCTGGCTGATGGGTTAAAGAAAGAAAAAAAAAAAGCTTTCATAGTTTAGAACCAGAATGAAAGATGCAAAGCAGGCATGGCTTAAGGAAAAAAATATATATATAAAGAAACAGAACAGCTGGTTTTCACTGAATGAGACTATTGTATGTCCAATACATCTCGACTCTGCAAATGAACACAATGTTTTCCCTTAAGGTTTTTGTCATAAAGAACTCTCACAATTCTAAAAAAAAATCAGATACACTAATCTAGTTGGTTAGTTTTGAACAATAAAGATTAAAGTGGTTGTAAAATGATCGCATTTTTTTTTTTTAATTTACTTGATAGAGATCACAAGTAGGCAGAAGCAGGCAGAGAGAGAGGAGGAAGCAGGCTCCTTGGCTTGAGCAGAGAGCCTGATGTGGGGCTAGATCCCTGGACCCTGAGATCATGACCTGAGCCGAAGGCAGAGGCTTAACCCACTGAGCCAACCAGGTACCCCAAATGATTGCGTTTTAAAAAGAAATTTATATTATGTAGTAACTAGAAAAGAGTTTTTCTAATCTTCAATTAATAGTGATTTTCAAAAATGATCATCATCAAAATTTCACAAATGCTAACAGTCACTGGGTAGCTCAATGTCTCACAGTTTGATTTGCTTCTAGTACTTCCAAAAGATAAACAGTATGCCCTTGCCATCATTAGGTGTGGGGAAACCCTTTATGTCAATGCCATTACCTGTTTCCCTCTATTTTTCCTATAATTTACAGGTTCAACCAATTCTCTCTCCAATTCTCATCAAAATAGGCAGGAGTCAGGAGACAGCATTCTGCCCTTTCAAAGGAGTTTGCCATGTACTTACTGTTCTGTGTGTGTAGTTTGGAGAATCACAAAAACTAGGTTTAACTAATCACTGGGGCAGCAGGTTATAATAGAATGATTCTGAACTCTTCTAAGTACTTTAGAACTGAAGATCAATCTAAATTTTTCAGTAGCACCAACCACTAGATAAAAGAATTTCAGTTGACTTATTTCGCTAAGCATAATACGCTCTAGTTCCATCCATGTCATCGCAAATGGTAAGATTTCATTTCTTTTGATGGCTGCATAGTATTCCATCGTATATATATACCACATCTTCTTTATCACATGATCGCCCTGATATGAGGAAGTGGAGATGCAACGGGGGTGGGAGTTAAGGTGGTAGGAAAAGTAAAAATGAAAGGAGATGGGATCGGGAGGGAGAAAAACCAAAAGAGACTCTTAATGTCATAAAACAAACTGAGGGGGGTGGGGGGAGGAGGGGTTGGGTGAGGGTGGTGGGGTTACATCATATGTTTAAATAAAGCTTAAATAAAGTAAAAAAAAAAAAATGAAATAAATGAAAAAAAAAAAAAGAATTTCAGTTCCCTTTACATTAAAAACATTTCTCTGATTTTCAGTATGGTCTTATATGCATATAAAAGGATTCTAGTAAGTTCAAGGCTCTGCAGACAGATCTAATGAAACAAACAAGTCAGACCTAAACAAATAATGACAGATCTCTGCTCAGTGTGGCACAGTGATCTAGCAGGACAGGTCACATCAATCTCCTGTTTGAATCCTACAGAGTTCTGGCACCTACTCTGATTCATAACCTCATAACTAATTTCATTAATGAAATACAAATGAAAACTATAAATCTATAATTTAGAAACACTCTTCCTTTCTGTGATCTCTTGGCATTTTAGCCACCCCAAATGTTAGAGTAAAACAAAAGGGATGACAAGAAGTTCAGGGCTTGCAATATATGCATTGAGTTTCCTCTTTTGGCATTCAATGGTTAAAAAATGCTCCAAGAACTCTTACTAAATGACACTGGTCATTTTATGTAAGGAGTTTTATGAGGCCAATTCCAGTCACACTTAGAGACCTCTTAATACTATCTGCTCAAAAAACCTTCAGTTGATAATTGTAGAGTATCATTAACAGGAATATTGTGTAATCATATTTTTCACTGCAGTGTTAATTACTAGAATGTGTTTATGTTGCTCTTGAGCCCTTGCAGTATAGGCAAATGAAAGAATTTCCCCAAGCAAGTGATTTTTCTTAACTATGGCTATTTATGGAATTTTGAGTTTTCTTCTTTATTAGGGTTCTGAGTCTGTAAATCAATTTTCTTAGTGGTTAGGAAATGACTACCAATTATACTAAAGGATTTAAGATAATCAGAACTAATCCTTATGATGAGACAATTACAGACATGAACAGTTTGGGGGCTCTATAATTTAGTGCTAAGTAATGGCTCTGTAACACTCATTTTATAATTTTAATTCTAAAAATAGTTTTGATTCATACAGCAAGTGAAAAGAAATATGAACATATTTGAGTAGGTTTAAACATGAAAATGTTTAAGCATGTTTAAATATAAACAATTTATATTTAATTGTATGTGTAGAAAAAGTGTTTAGTACGCTACAGGTAATATATGCTGATCAACATATATACCATGTCCATGTGTTAGCCATTGAGCCCTAAAGACTTTGTGGTTAGGAGCACATTAAGAACATATGAGACAATGCAATGTATGGTCATGAATTTAATATCCTCTAGCTATATTTACAGTCAGCACTTCAGAAGGAATCAGAATGCCATAGTATAATCCAATTCACTTATTAAGAGAGGCAAAATGCATGCTAATCTACCTAGTTATTTTGACTACCCTAATGACTTAATCACTATGTTGAATTAACATGACTAAAAAGAAACAAAAACAAAAAAAAACCCACAACAACAAAAAAGCCAAAGCACACAATAATCTATTATATTATGACATCCAGGCAAAGTATTATGTTCTTCGAGGATAACTGAGTTGCAAAAATTAATTATATAATTTTTGAAAACAGCGTGTCAAAAATATGAAAACAGAAAATTTTAAAATAACTTTTAAGTAGAAAATACCTTAATTTTTAAATTTTCTTAGAAATTGCTAAATTTAGCAATACACATAAGTGAAGGGTGATAACATCATTTGATGAAAAGGGCATTAGACTTTTAATAGTCTTCATACACATTTGTCATAAAAGAATTACAAATTATTTTGAAAAATAAGATTGATACATAAAATAATTTTAATTTTCAGATATGTGTTTTAATTCATAGAATATTTTCTGAGAAAAATAAATCTTATTCTAATTCATTATTTCATGTTAGGCTAAGAGAAAAGTGATGCTAATAAATATTTCTATGTAGAAATCTATATTATCTGACTTAGAAATATTAAGAAAGAATAAGCTTTAAGAATTGTTTGACTTTTTCTTATGAAAAATCTAAACATGTTCATGATTTGGAATAGAGCAAAAGACATTATCCCAACTGCTACATTGTATTTCCACTACAATAAAGATACACCTATGCCAAATTCTGTATTTAAACCAAAAGTCTGCTTTTGAATTCCCAAATTTAGAATAAGAATAAACAGATCTACTTCTTTTTTTTTTTTAATCATATAAACAGATCTACTTCTTAGTGATGAGGAACCAAACTGGCAGAGTAATAAATGCTAAAATTATTGCCTTATTCATATTTCACCCCTGAGACTACTTGAGTTACCATAAAGGAAACTAATTCTCGTTTTAGGTTCAATAATCTGTTCTTCCATTTGTGCCAGGGAATTTGAATTTATGAACCAGAGAAAGGAAAGAAAGCCTCCCTGCTTCCAGGGCACTGATTAACATGTAAGTAACATATAGGTTCACATAAGTTCCTCTGTCAGAAACGAAAATATAGGGGCACCTGGGTGGCTCACACGTTAGGCGGCTGCCTTTGTCTCAGGTCATGATCCCAGGGTTCTGGGATCGAGTCCCGCATCGGGCTCCCTGCTCGGCTGGAAGGCTGGTTCTCCTTCTCCCATTTCCCCTGCTTGTGTTCCCTCTCTCACTGTTTCTTTCTGTGTCAAATAAATAAAATCTTAAAAAAAAAAAACCCAAGATAAACAGAAATGAGTGTACTAAAGTGTAGTTTCTGACAATTGCCAGTAAAGGAGAATGGAGAAATTCTTTCCCGTCGCTTCTTGGCATTTGTGGGCAACTCTGACCTTAGCAAAGGTGTGTCAACGGTAGTGCACACAGGGTTCTCGCTGGGCTTCCCAGCGTCAACTGATGGAGTTCATAATAGGGAAGGTCCTGGAATGGTACCTGCACCAGCAGCTTGTGTGGCTATTTTAAGATTCCTTCAAGTACTATTTGTTACTATCTTTGAAAGCAGATTTGACACTTATTCAGCAAATCCTTTGGATTATTGAGCTTGCAAACTAAGCTTTGGTAAATACTGTGCTGTTATTATGATGGGCAGAAATTTCATGGAGAAGGAAAGAAGCCTTCTCTTCTCCCCTTTATTCCAGACATGTGGGAGGCAAGAGTGATCTCTCGCTGGTGGTAGAATGAGACTTAGAGTGCCTGCAGTCATTTCAAGAACCCCGATCGGATCCCAGCACATATGACCTAGTTTAATAAAGAGTCCCATTATAATGAGGCATTCTTAGGACAGGTTTGTTTTTTAATGTGATTTTTTTCCCTCTGGCTCTTCAAAGGATAACTCTGGCAAGAAGGAACATGTTTTACTGGACTTTCTGGTATATTTGGCTCCCTTATTCCTACATTAAAACCAGTGATCATTTCACCTGGAGCCTGAAGACATTTAAATGAGTGTTTCCTGAAACACCTTAAGTTACTGAAACAAGATGCTGCCACTGGGAAGACAGAACTAATCATCACCTTTTTGACCCAGCTGGATCAGAATTCTAATACAGGCAGTGGCTAAGCTATGTTCTGTCTCTCATGTGCTTGCAGCGTGGTATTCCTCTACCTGTCATCAGCGCTCATGTGCTGCTCTCCACTCCACTTGCTAATTTAGACCTGTGCATTCCTTATTTGCAAGATAAATTCAATTAGTACTTGCAAAATAATCTCCTGACTGTTGCTACCACTGTGAGTTGGCTTATTCTAATTATGGCTATGATAGAATCTTCTTATTTTTACAAAAACTGAAAGCATAGCAAGATATTTTCTACCCATCCCCATAGGCTGTGAGCTCTTGGCGTAAGATTATAACTTCCCCCAAACTGGGAGAAGTTTTTCTTAACTATGTGTTCTCAAAGCACCTAGTATCCTGATGTGCTTAACAAACCTAAAAAAGAACTGAATAGCCATAAACAATACCTTTAAAGTACATGTGAAATAGCATTTTGCGGTTTCCAAAAAACTTGGCCAAGTTAATGAGTTTATGTGTCATAAGAATCAGTTGCTGTGGAGAGTATCCTATACTAATCCTCATTACACAGAGGATGGAAAATGCAGTGCAGAAAAGATGAGAACTCAAGTTCTTAGAGCTAGTAAATGGCAGACAGGGGGTTCGATCCCACGTTCTCTGCCACAACATTCTGTGGTCTTTCCAATGTTCTATCTACCAGGCCTCTCTACCTAACAGAGAACCCTCACTGGACACAAGAAGCTTCAGGAAGTTTGCTACATGCAAATCTAGCCTGACTCTTCCAAATTCCTTTCCATTCCTTATAAGTCGAATGATCTTCCTTAATCTATCAGGGGTTATTGCAGAAATTTAAGTTTGTTTTTTTTTTTAAGATTTTATGTTTTTATTTAGAGAAAGAGAGCACACAAGCAGGGGGAGGGACGAAGAGAGTGGGCGTTGGACTGGGCATGGAGCTGGACACAGGGTTCAATCTCAGGACCTGAGATCATGACCTGAGCCAAATCAAGAGTTGGATGCTTAACCGACTGAGATACCCAGGTGTCCCCTAAGACAATTTTAAAAATTCATTTCAGGGGGCACCTGGGTGGCTCAGTGGGTTGAAGCCTCTGCTTTCGGCTCAGGTCGTGATCCCAGGGTCCTGGGATCGAGCCCCGCATTGGGCTCTCTGCTCAGCAGGGGGCCTGCTTCCCTTCCTCACTCTCTGCCTGCCTCTCTGTCTACTTGTGATCTCTGTCTGTCAAATAAATAAATAAAATCTTTAAAAAAAAAATTCATTTCAGAAGGGCACCTGCGTGGCTCAGTTAGGGGAGCATCTGACTCTTGATTTCAGCTCAGGTCATGATCTCAGGGTTCAGGTTCCCCACTCAGTGCGGAGTTAGCTTGAGATTCTTTCTATCCCCTCTCTGCCCCTCACCCCCACTTGTGTGTTCGCTCTCTCTCAAGCAATGTTAAAAAAATAAAGTTCATTTTAGAGACTATTTTTATCAACTTTACCTGGCAAAACTGAATGTTCTGACAAACTACAAGAATTATTCTTTGTGGAAAAAATCTGATAGCACCGTGAAGCCCTCCCTCTTAAAAATGCATATGTATTTATATCTGTATCTAAAACTACATAAAAGTGTGTCACCATCGTCACCACCTATATGCAGACACATAATGTTAGAGTAACCCTCACGTCTCCTGTGGCCATTACACCTTCCTCAGAACCTATAATCCACAGCTCAATCTTGCTCATCTCTGCTCTTTTCATTTATTTTATGCCACTGTCTTGGGCAAGCTGGTTCCATATGCAATACGGTGATTTATAAAGTGATATATTTGCACCACTTTAAGAGGTGGGAATATGGTAGAAAAATGGAGGAACCAGGGGTCCCTTACGGATTCTCCCTTTTGACTTATACTTAAATTTTTGGAAAAGAGAGAATTTAGCAGCTGTGATAAAGCTATCTATACGTTTGTTAGATACATTCTGGCCTCATAAAAGTGAAACAAATCTTAATCTAAGACCTCCCATGATGAAAAAATGTGCATCTGAAGCAGAGTGATGGAAGAGGAAGAGGACAAGAAAATGAGAATGTGAATGAGAAGGAGGGAGGGAGAAGAAGGGGGGTATAGGACTAGTCAGGAAAAGGAAAAAAAAACCATAACGTAGATATATGGATCTGAGCTTACTATCTGGACATAAAGTAAATAAGTCTTCCTCTAAATCTGGAGAGTTTCTAGATCATACTTTTTTTTTTAAGATTTTATTTATTTATTTGACAGAGACAGAGATCACAAGTAGGCAGAGAGGCAGGCCGAGAGAGAGAGGGACACAGGCTCTCTGCTCCACGGAGCAGAGAGCCCGATTTAGAGCTCCATCCCAGGACCTTGGGATCATGACCTGAGCCAAAGGCAGAAGCCTTAACCCACTGAGCCACCCAGGTGCTCTGAGATCCCACATTTTTAAAGGAATTGAAACCTTGTAGTTTAAAGCAATATCCTTTCACATGTATTAACAACACAGAGTAAAAATCAGTTATATGATTTAATGTTTTTCTCAGTAATATGAGGAAATCAGAAAATTCTGTAAGTAGAATGAATTCAGTCTTTAATTGACTGCAGGAAAGAAAAGGAATAGATTTTTATAGACCCTCTTTAGGTGTTTTAAATTAAACTTCATTAGACAGTCAATAATGTAGAAATCTGCTAGATGTAAAATATTATACAGAAAGCAGGAAGAGAAGGGAAGTAAATTGTTGCATAAAAGTAGAAAAAATATGCCTTCTCCTTATTTTTTGAGAAATATTTTTTATTCCTAGTGATAGTCAAACTTCCCCAGTTGTCCACCAAATACTCCTTACTATCAGTTTTCCAAAGCAAATTCAGCCCAGCACCACACACACCACCTCTGAATGTTTCAGCTCACTTCTTTTCTATCAATCCCACCCCGTTTTTTGTTTTGTTTCGGTTTTTTTTTTACATGCCACTTACTTGCTGAAAAGTTATTTCTTTGGACAAAAACACCGCTTTAAAAACAAAGGATTAAATGAATATGCAATGAAAAGATCTTAAAGACCTTACTTACCAAAAGAGAACAGGGACGCTCATTATGTTTAAAATCTTCAGAAAAAAAATCAGTATTGTGGTCCAATCTCTGATGTCCTCCATATTCGGCTGCATCTGTATCCAGCACAATTTTGAATGTACAGCTTTTAAGGAATCACAATGGTTCAGGAGTGAAATGAGACATTATAAAATATCTTCTGAGATAGTAATTTAAAAGGGAGCATTCTGAACACTGTTAAATCCTGATTTGTGTTATACACCCATTTCTTTTCCAATATTATAGAGATTCTCATGTTTGAAAGGGGGTATTAGAGACTCTGGTCCACATACCCATAGGTCCTTGTTATCCTATCACAGCTTATCACATGATCATCCAACCTAGGACTGACTATACCTATTAACAGAGAATTTACTTTTCTCTTACTACAACCCATCCCGTTCATTAGAAATTCACCTCTGTAGTGAGCAGAAATTTGATTTCTTGGGACTTTTTAACCTGGAAGAGCTATAAAGGAAAATTCAAAATATAGTAACCTTTCACATATTTAATAATAGTTATGCTATCTCCCAGTGTCCTCTACATCTATTACTAAATACATACTAAATGTAATCCCAGGACCTTTAATAATTTCTCATTTGAAATGGCTTTTTACTCCTTCCCCAACTCCAACTTCATTCCAGTTTTCTAGATCCTGGTTCTCAAAGTGAGGAGCACAGAAGTGAAGCAAGTGTCCATATATGGTCTGAAGGGTGCAGAAGTAAGCAGGCCTTCTCCTGCTACAAACACACAAGATCATGAAAATATACTATCTATCCACGTCACACACAGATTCATGTTGCATTCATGAGGTCTGCTACAATTTAACATCTGTTTTTTGGGGCGAATTATTAGATATATTTTATTACTGTATTTACAACAAAACAAAAGCTATGGCTATTATGTTCAAATTTATTATGGTCTAAAATGTCTAGACATGACACTTAATAAAAAAGTCCTTAAGTAAATGTACATCAGTACATATGGAAATCTTAACTTTCTTCTAGCCTAAGGAGAGATAGAAAGAGATTTAAGTGCCTTGTGTTTTCTTTCTCTGGTATACAAATCCTTAATTCAGAAGTGTCTGTATATTTTCATTAAAAAGTATCACGTTAAAAGTAGATGTGGTGACAAATAATAACCATCATTTTCATGCCCAGGGAACCTCTCTCTGGGTAAGAGATACAGTCAAACTTGCTAAAGGAACTTTTGGTTGGGGGGATGCTCCATTTCATTCAATCTAGGTCAGTCTGCTTTGACTCAAATTCAAACTGATAATCAGAATGTTAGTGTTTAACAAGAAGGAGACAGAGAGAAAGATTGATTGAGATTCAAAGGATGACTACTGGGCACAGGCAGATACTAAAGTCACTCAATATAGCTGAAAATGACTCGACCATTTGAAATCATTTAGTGGCAAAACACAGGTAGTGAAAATAAACAACTGGGGACACTGTAAAGAAATGAAGCCTTGTGGAATGAAGGGAACTAGTAAAACTAAAGTTTAGCTTTTGTTCTTCATCCTAGTTCATTAAATACTCGTACAAATCTTCAAAAAGCAAAAACAAGAACAAAAACGAGTACAATTTAAAGACTGATGTCCTAGAATACTTTAAACTTCAGAAATAGGGTATCAATTATTAAATTAGTAGTTAAGATCACAGATAACTGGTAGTAGTGTCTGAAG
Source organism: Taxidea taxus jeffersonii (assembly GCA_003697995.1). Taxonomy (NCBI): domain Eukaryota; kingdom Metazoa; phylum Chordata; class Mammalia; order Carnivora; family Mustelidae; genus Taxidea; species Taxidea taxus. Next base: position 74,420 of record ML100722.1, read on the forward strand.
AAAGCAAGTATCCCATCAAAATTTCCCAACCTGTGGGTTGATATTCACTGGTAGCTGTGTTATTAAAAGGATTTCACTGAATGAGTAATCGTGTTATTACAAGGGATTGGGAATCTATATTTGCATCAGGCATTGTCTGAAGCCTAAATTATGTTATTATACACATCAGATACTGTATTTTAAATAATGATCATCTTTTTTGATTAATAAAATGCAGATTCATTTAAAGAAATCACAAGATTTAGAGTAAGGTTTTGCCTATATATTTTTTCAATCAAGAATACTGAAAGAACAATTGTTATAAAAGAATCCATTTGTTTTTGACATTGAAAGGAATCATCACACTTAAAATGGTTGGAATCTACTCACTTAATACATGTAATTTGTAGTCACAAAGCAAAAGCTTAAAGAGCCATAACGAAAATTTTGAAATATCAGTTTGGACCTATTTCTCTGATCTATAATTTAAAGAATAAATTCAGCTGTGGACACTTTTGGAATTCCTCAGCCCTGTGTCTACATTACCCAGGAAATACAATATAAAAGCAACTCTTGAGTTCCAGAAATTATAATAATTTAAAGCACTAGATTAAAAGTAATAATTGTGGAAGAGCCTTATAATTGTGAATTACTACCATATATTATTTGAGCATTAGAAAAACCATCTTTTAGGGACACTGCTTAGAACAGACAATTTTTTTTTTTTACTTTATTTAAGCTTTATTTAAACATATGATGTAACCCCACCACCCTCACCCAACCCCTCTTCCCCCCACCCCCCTCAGTTTGTTTTATGACATTAAGAGTCTCTTTTGGTTTTTCTCCCTCCCCATCCCATCTTCTTTCATTTTTACTTTTCCTACCACCTTAACTCCCACCCCCGTTGCATCTCCACTTCCTCATATCAGGGAGATCATGTGGTAGTTGTCTTTCTCCAGTTGACTTATTTCGCTAAGCATAATACGCTCTAGTTCCATCCATGTCGTCGCAAATGGTAAGATTTCATTTCTTTTGATGGCTGCATAGTATTCCATCGTATATATATACCACAGCAATTGCACTACTGGGTATTTACCCTAAAGATACAAACGTAGTGATCCAAAGGGGCACGTGTACCCGAATGTTTATAGCAGCAATGTCCACAATAGCCAAGTTATGGAAAGAACCTAGATGTCCATCAATAGAACAGACAATTTTAAAATGGTTATTTGAGCACCTGGGTTGATTTACTGATTTCTGTTCTCTCACTCAGGCATCCTTCTTTCTCATGTGCACACACACACACACACACACACACAGGGCACCCAAACAGCACCAAAATCCCTGTAAACTCCCATCTTTCACTAAAGAACATCTCTCTGAAAATACAACTCTGAACCGATTTACTTATTTTAAATTATTTTTTAAATATGGTTGCCAATTCTGTAGCGGATAGAATACTTCTAGCAGGATAGCTTAAAAGGCCTTCTTTCATTCATAGCTACCTCGCGACACTTAACAGAATGTCTTTTCATAAAAGGTTCTCAATATATCTTTGAAACATTTAGGACAATTCTGATTCACCAAGGAAGGTCAAATTCCATATCTTATATTTTTGTACTAGAGGAAAGTAAAGTAGGTTATCTTTACTCCCCCACTCACTTACTAAGTACACAAAATGTATAAGGCACTGTGCAAGATAAAAAAAAAAATGACTAAGATATGGTCTTAGTTTACATACAACTTACCACTGTAAGGAGAGATAACAAATGCACCTGAATGTCTATAAATAAAGCAGGAAGGAATATGCAGTGGGAGGGAGAGTCAAGGAGGAAAGGTAGGATTGACTGTCTATAAAGAGTTTTGAAGGCTGGGCTAGGCTGTTAAGATTTTTTTTGTAATTAAGTACAAAGAAGATTGGTAAGAAAGAGTATGACAACCAAGAAAATTAACCTGGAAGTTAGGGGTAGAATGAGATGGACAAAAAAAAAAGACCAGTTCAGAGAGAACAGTCAGGAGTCTTACAAGTCCATGGATAGTAGTATGGCTAACCTTGGACAGTATGAATGGAGAGGCATAGATACATCAATGAGATTTTTGGATGGAAAAGTAAGGACACCAATGCACAATGTGGGGAGACAGAAGCAGAAGGGGAGAATATGTCCGCCTAAAGACACACAATTGGTTTAGAGGCAGAGCTGGGATGTACACACCAGTCCAATGTAATCCAATTACCCTACTCTCTAGACCTGGACACCTAGTTTATACAGAGAATCAGGCAAAATCTTTTCATAAACAGTTTCTCGTTTAATTCTGAAGTTGAGATTCTGAGGATAAAGAGGCCAGAATGAATCCGACATGAGAGGAATAAAAATTTAAAAAGCAGATAAAGTGATACTCATCTAAATGATTAATCTCGTTAAATTTAAAAGACTGATGTTAAAAGGCTGAATTCTTAACATTGCTTATGGAGTCTGAATATCTGACCTTTACTGTATTTGTTCTAGATCCATTCTTGTTCATTAGGTTCATTTGGTCATTTTATTGGTGAACACAAAACATTGGACCAAAAAGTTTACCTCACTCAATTTGGGAAAATACAGTAGAAAAAAAATGATAGAATAATGGAATTATTTTATGAAGACTTTTTTCTATAAAAGAGATCAAATAGGTCCTTATCCATTTGAATGTCATTTTAAAATATTATGATTTCTTCTCATTTTAAATTCAAGAGCTTCCTAAGTATTTGATATATCTATCAACAGGTTGAAATAGATAAATAGTTTTAAGAATTATTGTATAATCTATGTCCTTAAATTTGAACCAAGAAAGAGCCATGTTCTGAAGACCTGTACTAATAAGATTAAAGAAGAGTGAAGGCATGAAGACTCTTAAATTCAATGGCTCTTCAAATACTTCAAAAGCTGCTGTGTTTGCTCAGCCACTTGATAAAGTGTCTGTTCAAAGTATAAGGATTTTGAAGTAAGAAGTACTATCATTTATATCATTCTGCACTAAACTCACTTCACTCCCGCTGATCAAGCTAAGGAAATTTATTGTAAGGTACAACCCCTGAGGTTTCAAACTGGGTGACAATGAAAGGGGTTCTCTAGGCACTAGGTGACCATAAAGATGGTAAGTTACCATCTATCTTTACAACTAAGCCACCATCAATTTTAAGATGAATTATTTTATATATCCCCTTTAAATAAAGAGAAAAAAATCACTACCATGACATTCATTGTATGACACATCCCAATTGAAGATAAGCTTAAATGTGAAAAAAATGTACATCTTAGAATATATGCATTTATTATGTTATTTTCAGATCTGATTCTTTAATCAACTCACTCATATCACCATGATTGAAATGACTTCTGGGAGCTCAATGACCCCAGGAAAAAGAATCTATATCAAAGGCAGGAAATATTCCATATGAAACTTTAAGAATTGTGAACAAACTTCCGGGAGAGTAAGAACAAGTTCTGGAAAGCAAAGGCAATATTTTATTTTTAACAATGTTAAAAACAACTTCCAGCACAGGACCAGTCGCAGTGTTCTAACAAAGTCCTTCTCTTTTTATGTTTCATGAGTTGAATTTTATTTACTGCCAACTGCTATCCACAAAATCTTCAGTTATAACTGTATACCATAAATATAAATATACAAATATAAATATAGGTAAATTATGCCTAGGCAATACACCGGGCCATACATTACACCTTTTAGTTGCTCTCTCTGGTCTTTTTCCAAATGCAAAAGTAGCAAAGTCTTGCGATGTGTTGCTGTATATTGTATGAATCTGCATGTGTATTAATGGGAGGTATGTGTGCATGCATGTCTGATTCAGGCATTCCCACATTTATTTCTCTTATCTAAAATACACATTAACTTAAAAATTCATAATTGAAAAGCAATTCTGATAATTATTTTTTCAAAACCCTTTTATGGCAATATGGCATTTATGACTATGCTACTTTCAATAGAAAATATCCATTTAAAAAAAGAAAATATCCATTTTAATTTTTTTTTCTTAACGTTAGCTTTAAAATATCCCTAAATGATATATTTCTAAGCAAAATTAAAACAGAGAGTAATATGAAAATAAATAAGGGAATTTATTATTGAATATAATCAAAGAGCATTTTAAGGTATAATAAATGCCAAACACCACAACTTCTCCCTAAGGGAATAATCTTTTTTTTCTTTTACTCTTATTAGTTCATATTAATATTATGGTGTTTTTGTAAAAAGCTACATTCACATTCAAGTTTGTGAGTACTGTCTTAATTAAAAGTTCAAATGACAACCACGTTTTAATTAAGTACAAAATAGAAGTATATTTCTAGTATATTTCTATATTCTAGGATGCGCTCGGTTCACCAACAATAGGTTTCTTCAATTAACTACAATTCCTTTAAGTTTATTTCCTTGGCTGTAAATTTTTTGAAACTGTATAATGCAGAACAGCAATAAAACAAACTCAAAGGATGAGGGGCTCAAGTATTATCTACCATGTTAATTAATGAATTGCTATGCTTTTTGAAATAAATTTTCATGCAAATTATTAGTTTATGCTTAGGCATGCTTAATGATATATACCAGTAAATAGCAAACTGAATGATAATGCCAAGTCCTGAGTACCACATACTTCTCTATGCAAACAGGAAAATTATTCTAAATACTTTACAGAATACTTTGACTAACCCAACTAGGTACTTTTCTTTGTCCTAGAAGATTATATAACTTGAAATAAAAAATATCATTGTTTCTCAATAATTCAAGAAAGAATAATAATGAAAAATATGCCCATAGTTAAAGTATAATAATGAAAAAATATGCCCACACTTCTAGCCTAACCATCCTCTAAAATTGTTGCTTTTTGTCTGTGCCATTAAGGATTACCTAAAGAACTTGTAAATTCAATTATTTGATGAAGCATTAGCAATTATTTAGAACTGAAAAAGAAAAAATAAGGTTTTTATTCACCTTATAACCACATACTTTGTCATCTAAATGAGTTTTGACCATGCAGATTCAACATTTTTTATGGACACATTGTGCTTTTGAACTCAAAATAATTTTGACTTAGACTATAAAGAAACACCTTTTCCCTAACTTACTCTAATACAGCCTTCAGTGGAATCCAATGAAACATACATAAATGGAAAATATAATTGGAAACTTCAAAGTCCCTGAAAAATAATGACAATTAAAAGCAGTAAGTAGGTATCATCTGAGCTATGTCTTACAGACAGACTAGGATAGGAGAAATAGCCTACAACAGGAAAATATGGTGGGTACATCCATACGCTTTGGAGTCCAACAAAGACATCCTAATACCGATTTTGGCAATTGCTAACTGTGTCTCGGAAAGCTACTCAACTTCCTAGCAGCTCAGTTCTCATTGTTAAAAGAGGTGCCCATATCAGAGGGTTGCTGTAAAGATTAACTAAAGCAATGTATTTCAATTGCTTAGCACTGTGTCCAGTATGGGGGAAAATTCTTAAGCTATTCGCTGCTATTTATATTATTACTGTAGCCCCTGGATCATTTAAACTGATGTCTTAAGTATTGAAAGATGAAAGATGAAAGATGATGTCTTTCATCTTAAGATGAAAATGTAGAAGTGGCTCTATTCTCTATCTTACTTTTTACACCCAATTTGGTCTCTCCTTCCTTAAGGACTCACACTTCCATGCCCTTCTCCCCTTCTCTTTATTTTCACTAGAATTCAATGTTTTCCCATTATATACAATATTTAATATTAAAATTATTAGGGCTATTAGGGCAGTACATCAAACTCTTTGAGAACTCGATCCCTTTTTAAATTTTAAGTATTCTTTCTTTCTTAATTATTTTTAAAAAGATTTTCTTTATTTATTTGAGAGAGAGAGAGAGCACGAGAGGAGAGAAGGCAGAGGGAGAAACAGACTCCCTGTGGAGCTGGAGCCCGATTCGGGACTCCATCCCAGGACTCCAGGATCACGACCTGAGCCGAACGCAGTGGCTTAACCAACTGAGCCACCCAGATGCCCCTTTATTTATTTAATTTTTAAAGAAAAATCTCCTCAGGCTACTGAGAGAGATTGAGAAGCTACCTCTGAATACCCTGAGAACTAAATACCTCCCCACATCCCACATATGTCCTGGGTTTTTAACACATCAATATCCACCTTTAACACACTATAAACCTATTTCATTTTTCTGTTTTCCTTTACTAAAATACACTTTCTATAAGGGATTTCTGTCTTTAGCCAGTCCCTTCCCCCACCTCCCTGCTACCTAGGACCTAGATTAGTACCGGGCATATTTACTGAGTGGGCTGTTTCATTATTGGAATATAACTGTATCCTTCTTGGGTTTTGATCTACGCATGCTTTTGCTAAACCTGAAGAAATAATTCAATACTACTTTGGTTATAAAACAACAACAACAACCACCTTGATTTTCTTTCCTTGTTTTATAGAGTTAACATTTCAGATCTGTAATATCCCTAACACAATCCCATTTCATTATCTATAAAGTTTTACTTGGACATTTTAAAAGATTTTTCACCTTCTTTTTGGAGAAATTACAATAGTAAAACCAACGCATGTCAGTTTTAGTAGTTAAAGTGAATAGCTGATTGGTATGAGCCCTGGAGATAGACATTTTATATATTTGTTAGTTGAAGTGGATGACTGATTATACATTTACTAAAGTCAGCAGATAAAAACCTGCATTATCAACCTCATCAGTTAGCTTTTTATTTTTTTAAGTATTTTATTTATTTATTTGACAGCGAGAGATCACAAGTAGGCAGAGAGGCAGGCAGAGAGAGAGAGAGAGAGAGAGGAGGAGGAAGCAGGTTCCCTCCTGAGCAGGGAGCCCAATGTAGGGCTCGATGCCAGGAACCTGAGATCATGACCTGAGCTGAAGGCAGAGGCTTTAACCCACTGAGCCACCCAGGTAGCCCTTATTTATTTTATAGTTATTTCACAAATGTTTTATTTAAACCATAGAATTATTACTAAAATTCCAAAGGGATGAGACTATGATGGTCAGGAGAGAGTTAACTGAATACAGTGATAGGATTCTATGTATTCTTTAGGTAAACTGTCCGAGGTAGCCCGCAGACAAAATGTCACCAGAGACGAATTTTGTATATTCTAAATTAAGGTAAGAAAAGGAAATACATGCAGTTATACACTTCTAATATGTATCTACATGGAGGCTCATCTCCCTAAATCTGTCCAAGACTGTATCTATTGTGTGTAGCTAAAACAAATTAGAACTCCCGTGCTATGAGGCTATCCCCGTAATATGCAACCAGCATATAGGTCCTAACTTCCACTGCTAAAGGAAGAACATGAGCAACAGCTTATCAAGAAAGCTGATGAAAGCAGAACTCTTATCTTTCACTTCTTTATAAAGTGTTCTTTCCTCTGTTTTATGGGATGTTTCATCCCCAAACCCTTTTATACTCTAATGTCTTTCAGGATCCACACAGTCCCAGTCAGCACTTGAAGCTGAAATACACTTAGGTTTAATCTTGGTTTAATAAAAAATTTGAGTAGTCATCTTTTTCTTTAAAAAGTTACTTTACCCTTAAAAAGTCTGCTTGTTTCTTCATTCGTGTATAAGGAGACACAGAGAGAGAGGGAATCTTAAGTAGGTGCCACATCCAGTGTGGAACCCAACCCTCCATCTCCTGAGCCTGAGATCATGACCTGAGCCCAAATTGAGTCAGATGCTTAACCGACTGAGCCACCCATGCACTCCTAAAAAGTTTATTTTTAAAATGAATATATTTGTTCAAAAAATATTCCATTTAAACTGATGTGTTCATAAGTGTGTTGGAAACTAGGACAGTATAACACTGCAGAGAAATGACATTTAGTCAGAAGCACCATTAACTCTTACAAAGAAACACAAAGGAAATATAAAATTACAAACAATTAGTGAGGCAGGCTTTACCTACTTTAGTGGCATCTCAACAGGGCAACAAAAAAGTGACTTATCTTCTGTTCATGTGGAAAAACTACACTGAAATTAGGGGCAGTAGATTTAAATCACATTTATTCACTTACTAGGAATATGATTTTGTGAAAGTTATAAATCTTTTTAGTGCTCATATTAGGTTGAGGATAAGAATACTTGCCTGATCCACATCACTGAGATGATGTGATGATAAGAAGAGTCAATGTAAATAAAAGCATTCACACAATGTAAAGTGTTATGCAGGTTTGATTTTTTATACTAATTTGGAAACCATGTCCTAAAATATATCTTCTAAACCAACTGATTTTATCTAATTTCAATGGGCTGAACCAGGTCATGCTAGAGTTTTGCTGCCTCTCAAAAATCCATGATTCCATGCTGCTGGGTATTTCCTAATGGTCATTATCACAAAATTACAGTTGGTGAATAGCACACACATTGACGTAGGAGGGATGATTAGGGACCATCCACGCAGGGTTGAAGCTATGAGCATATGTGAGTTCTTCAGGGGAACAGTAGAAGGAAGGAAAGAGAATAAATAACTAGATTTGGACCTGAGGGAAAAAGATAGGACAAAGCAGGTGCAGAGGAGAGGGAACTCAAGTGCTGCAGCAGATGGAGCAAGGGGGTAAAGGTGAGCCAATAATGCAAGGGTGTGGGAAGGATTTAGCCAGGAACAGAAGAAATTCCAAGACTTGTGACAGGACAGAAATCACCTTGTGGTGGTAAACTGGGGAATAAGAACAGAACAAGGTAGGACTGGAGTACATACTTAATAGGTAATAGGATCAGTACCTACTCCCCCCATCTTTCCCTTCTTTCCTTTTTTTTTATTTTTTAAAGATTTTATTTATTCACTCCACAGACAGAGCTCACAAGTAGGCGGAGAGGCAGGCAGAGAGAGAGGAGGAAGCAGGCTCCCCGCTGAGCAGAGAGCCAGATGTGGGACTCGATCCCAGAACCCTGGGATCATGACCTGAGCTGAAGGCAGAGGCTTAACCCACTGAGCCACCCAGGAGCCCCTTTTCCTTCCTTTCTTTTATTACCAAATTTCCAAGACATTTTTAGAGCCGGTAATGATGAGCACAGCAAGTAACACTGCTGAGTTTACAGTCTGAGCAGGACACTGATGCTAATCCTTTCATATGCATTAACTCCCTTAATTCTGACATAATTCTACAAGTAGGTGTTTTAAAGATGAGCAAACTAAGAAAGAGTAAAGTTACTTTTATAACACAAATGGGAGAGATGGAACTTGAACGCTTAAACAGTTCTGTTCCATTTGAAGAGCCCATGCATTTAGCCACTACCCTAATAATAAGAACACATTTCTCAACATTTACACATATAAGAACTGGAAATACTTAGAACTAGTGAGCCTCTGGGAGATAAAAATGTTAGAGTAAGACAACAAACCGAAGAAAACAATGTATCAGAATCTGAAAAGAATGCTACCATCAGAGAAACTTATTTTTCTTGTTTTCCTTAGCTGGAAAGAAAGGAAGAGTGTTGAAAGGGAAGGTACTCAAGTGAAAATAATGGACTATCTCCAAATATAAAAGGATGGAGAAAAAAATTACAGTAATTTTTGCAGTTTACAGATAAAATAATTTTCTGTTTTAATGTTCCTGTAATGAAATACTTACTGTGTGCCAGTAAAAGCTAATATGATTGCATTTCATTAAGTTATACATTAATTAAATAATTTTTCTCAATCACATCTAAAGAATACTTCCCTAATTCAACAATTACTACCATATAGCAACCAAAAAGAATCAATTAATTTCACAAATAAGCTTCACAGACATAATAGGAATTAATTAGGTATTTTTCCACCATTAGGCCAAGAAATACTACATTAGTAGAATTAGAAATGAGTGTTACACATGATTATAACTGAAGACACTGTTTCCAAGGACACAGTTGTTCATAGCTCTACTTTTTCCACTTTTCTCTGGAGAAACAAACTCTCCCTTTGGTTGCAGCATCCATATATTATTCTTGGGAGCCCTTCAATAATTACAGTGAACCAGTAATTATATCATGGCTTCATTTTAAGAATCTTCTGGAGTATTCAGGTACTATTTTCACATATAAGTAAAACACTGACTACTCAGTTTGACCCTGAGATTCAGAGTTAGAACAGCTTAACAGAAAATGATGAAAATGAAAATACCTCACTTACAGAAGATCTAAACAGCTTTAAGGATGGCAGGAGATATTTAATAAAATAAATAAGTGGATAAATAAATAGCTAATTTCTACTGAGATCCAGAAGGAAAACGCAATTTAACATTCACTACTAGAAATTTATTTTAGACACAGAATGCTCTGTTTAAAGACCACTGGCATCAGATACAAAGAAAGGTGATGAATACAATTATACTTTTTTCTTTAATAGTAGAGAGTGATCTGTTTTGGACTGATTAAATAAGGAACTGTTTTAAAAGAAAGGTTTGATATGGAATTTTTCAGGCCAATATTTTCTTCTTCCATATATGCAATACTGTTTGCTAGGAAAGGAAAAGGTTTACTAAATGAGATAATAAGTGTAAAGTGCTTGCAGACTGCAAGACATATGATAAGTTTCTAATAGATGATAGATCTTATTTTTAAAGTCTGTTCAGCAAGTATTCTGACATTATCATTTTATTGTATTAATTTTGAGTCATACAAAATCATGAGGCATCTTATTGATAGTATTTTATCAATTTCTCCTTTCTACCATTTAATTAAATATCTACTTGAAGGGAAAGACAATAAATGCTAGTAATCTTTGTACTTTAATTATTTAATTTTAAACAACTCCAGGGGTTCTTTTCCCATTAGGTAGCTCTATCCTCTATCTATCCACCTCATCCATCCATCTGTGTGTTCATCCATTCATCTATCTAACACTTAGCCATCCGTCCACTTCTGACCACCCATCCTTCTATTCATCATCATCCATCCAACAGAAACTTAGCTTTATGTGTGGTATCTAATACATTTTAGTTAAACATATAACAGCTAATGCGCAGGTAGACTCTAAGTCTTACACATACCTCAGAGTCAATTTCCACATACTAGTACCTCTTTTTACAAATTGGTAAAAATAATCAACCTGGGCACAAATATTTTCCCCCTTATCAGTGAAGCAATTGTTATGTAAGTGTGTATTGCTTTTAACGGTTACAGTAATGTTTCTGATTTCTCTTTTCCCAAAGAAGGACAAGAAGTAGATGACAGGGACACCTGTGGCTCAGTTGGTTAAGCAGCTGCCTTCGGCTCAGGTCATGATCCCAGCGTCCTGGGATCGAGTCCCACATCAGGCTCCTTGCCTGGCAGGGAGCCTGCTTCTCCCTCTGCCTCTGCCTGCCACTCTGTCTGCCTGTGCTCGCTCGCTCTCTCTAACAAATAAATAAATAAAAATCTTAAAAAAAAAAAAAAAGAAGTAGATGACAGAAATCTTGAATGAGCTATTGTTAGGTGAATTTCTGGAGCCGAGGAGACCATTACCACATAACCGAGCTATGAAGCAAAAACCCCCAGAAATGCTGTTGAATATCTCAGAACACTAAGACCCTGAAACAGTACTCCTATATTTAAGGAAAAAAAAAAAAAAAAAAAGAAAGAAAAAGGAATAAAAAAAGTAAAGAAAAAAAAAACCCACCTAAAATCATTTGTGTTTTAAAGGCCTCATCATTATTCATTTTTGCCTATAGTCTTATGAATATATATAGTAAGCCAATCTAAAACTGTTATAGCAGTTGCAATATTTTAATCATGCAAAAATATTTTTCTTACTTTGTGATTTATCTTAAATTCCTGGGTAGAAAAATGATGCTAAATCATAGGCTCTTTATTGCCAGTGGAGATGGGGATACGCATCTGTTATTATCATTAAATCAGGGATTGTTGGACAATGTTTAACAATAAAAAATGATCAAAAAGACCTCTAGATAATGTTTAAAAGTATTATTGTCATCTTGAAACTAAAGAGGGCTAACCTAGCAATAAAGGCACATCTATTTTGAAGCTATAAAAACAAAAGTAGGACCTATATTAAATATGAAACTGTTAGTAGGATCATCTCTGTTCACATAAAGAATAGCATCATTAAACTGTAGCATAGAGTAAAAGCCGACATACACACACAAGGAAAAGAAACATGCTTGCATCTGTTCAAAGTGATTGTTGTGGATGTTCTATGAGAAAACCTTGTATTTTTTTAAGCTTTTTTTTAAACCAAAATATATATAACCTGGAAAACTAGAAAGTTGAGATGTTCTATTTTTCATGGTTCAGAAATCAACCTTTATATATAAATTCTTGATGGAATGTGGCATTTAGCTAATCTTAAATTAAGCCCTTTGTTTTTATTTGTTGCATAAAGCATAGAGTCTAATAAACACAGAGTGTTACATAACCATGCTTCAAAGACTTCTGTAAACTAAGCAACTCATAGCAACATCTCTGCCTTCAGCAATCATACTCCAGTGAATCATCCAAGTGACCTTATTTGCTCATTAGAAACTCTGTGTACAGGTTGCAAATGTCAGAGTCTGAATTTACATTTTAAAAAGTACATCTTGCGGCAGTTTAATGAAAATATTTCAAAGATCTCAGGTCAAATTCAACTATTTACTCATCTGTTCCCTTAGCTTTAAATATTTTTTGGCTGGGATTCACATAGTTTTCACAAGCCATCCTTTATGATCACTCTCCTCTTAACACTTCAGTATTGTAACAGTTTGAAACACCATTTGGAAAGGGGGCTGCTGTTACACTATTATTTCCACCCCCATCTCAGCATGGTGACAAATAATTTAGGAAACATTTGATTTTAGTGTTGTTTATGCTCTCAGAACAGTATGAATCCGCATGTACCAAGACACACACCTTACGAATGAGGCGTGAAGGCAGTTAGTTGAAAAGAGAGAAGCTCGCCTGTGCCATGAGCATTTGTGTATTTGCTATACAGGATTTACAATTCATTTCCCCACGCTACTTACTGCCCCGTAACTATACATTAAGTAATTCTATGCGTAACAGAAATGTCATCATCAGCAATACCACCACCAACCACACAGAGGCAGCCATGAGCAGAAGGCGGCACTCTGGTAGGGTACAAAAGAGCAGGAGCTTTGCAGTACCTTGCTCAACCTTTGCAGCTGTGAGGGGGAGGGAAGTTAGGTAGTGACATAAAGGCCTTGGTTTACTGATCTGTCCCATGAGGCTACAACTTACCTTACAGGGCCGCTGGGAATATGAAACTAGATACTTATTAAAAATGGCCCGAAAACAGAAGGTCCTCAAAAAGAGGTGCCCTAACACCCACTTTCTGTGGTATCATCATTTATGTTCTTCAAAATGGATTAGAAGGAATGGTTTTGTCCTTGGGGGCTTAGCAGTTTTCCTTCTGATTCAAGGCTGATTTGGTAATCGTTTTAAGTGAAGAAATACAATGGAAGAAAGATAGTAATGATTTGGATAATATAAAGGGCATTATGTTTTTTTCTTTCTTTTTCTATGGCCAAACAATATGAAATTATAGGCAAATATAACACATTAAGAGAGTGTGTTTTTCTTCCTAGGTATGAAATGTATGACCTACTTGTCTATAGGTTTAGATCTGAGTTCTGCATCACCCACATTGCTATTTACTAATTAGAGAATGTTGGTGGTTATGTTGAAGATCAGCAGCTAAGAAGACCAACATGAGACAGTATATAAGCAAAGGGTTTTTGCTGTGTGTGGGTTTGTGTGGATGTGTGTATGTGTGAGTTTAATTTTCTAGAATACGGCTGTAGATTCTTATGGCAGAAACAATACTATGTCTTTTAGCAGTCACCATTAAGATCACATTCAAACCTTAGTGATACGAACCAGACTTCTCTTTTAGCTTTCCAAAATCTATCATCTTATTTTGAAGTGATAGTTAAAAGCATCCTTAAAGTGTTTCTTCTACTTGCCCTGGCATTATCCCCAAAATAGTTCACCTTACAACAGTTTCTTGGGAAGACAGTCACCACCTATTCTCCACAGATTTGAGTGAAAGTCGATGTCATGCTATTTGATATACAGGATACATGGGTTCAAAAAATGGAACGGCTCAAGAATGCAGACATGTTACCTGTTCGCAGGTTTATATTTCATAGTGACAGAAGTTCAAATGACTTCTTCAGAAACTTTAAATTTGTTCTGGCACCAAATCCTGCTTTCCAGGGAATTAAAAATTTGATGAATTTCTTGACTTGATTAATATATCCAATCTTGCCACTGTGGATTCTTCACAGTGAAAATCTGTATTCAATTCACTGGCTTAGTAGTTGGAAATACCAATGGCACAGAACACTTCGGCAAAGTCAGAAAATACAGCACAGAAATCCTAATTTTTTGCACTTTCCCTATCTGAAATGATTCTATAATGCCGAGCTACAATGTCGTGTAAAGGTATAAGAATAAAGTCGGAAAGATGAAAGACCAAAAAGAAATGAGACTTATAAAACGCTAAGGATAAAAAAAAAGAACTCTTAAAGCTAAGCTTGGAATACTAAGAGCCAAAAGATATCATAGCCATATCTGCTGCTTATGGAAGACAGTACAATCATAATAATAACAGAGAACTGTTGTCTTCCCCATTAACAGGTGAGAGGCAAAAAGCAATATATATATATTTTCATGCAGGAGTCTGCTTCTCCCTCTCCTTCTGCCTGCTGCTCCCCTTGCTTGTGCTTGCTCTCTCTCTCTCTAAAAAAAATAAATAAAATCTTAAAAAAGAAAAGACTAAGGGAGCTATGACATCATACTATTATACATCCCCCCAAAACTAAAGATTTTTATTTGGTTGCAAATGTAATATGAATAGAAAATGTGATGACTGTCAGGAAAGCTAGTTTCCCTTAGACTATATTAACAAGAGAGGAGCATCAAGATAAAGGGAGGTTTAATGGGGTACTTTACGTCACACTTGCCAGACTCTATCTGGAATACTGTGCTGTTAGTTCTACATACCATATGAGGGATGTACACCATGCCGTGTGTATTTTGGTGAGGGAGATGCGATAGTAAGAGGTCTGGAAAGTATCATGAGAATCTAGTGAAGAAACCAGAGGCACCTGGTCTGCAAGAGGGAAGACTTGGGAGCAGCAGGTACTGCGAGGACCATGTTAAATGTCCTCTAACTTGAGTGGCGGCTTGGAGAACAGCCCTTGGGGACAGAGTACAGAATTAATGTACTTACTTTCATATGTTTAAGGCAATATTTAAAAAAAGACAAACCCTGAATTGCTTACCTTGTGAAATAGTGAGATTCCTAGGACTGGAATGTGTTCTATTGATGGTTAGCTATGATGCGTGGAGGAACTTATAAACGGTATTTCTGCACTGAACTGAGTCACTGGAGTATAGAACATCACAAAATCCAGAAGGTTTTAAGATCAATATAGGAATGAAAGCTGGTGTTATGAACCTGTAGCTAATTAGGTGTGGTTTAAGGTATGTTGGAGATCCTCTCCTGCTACTTTCCCCTCCAAAACAACAACAACAAAATCTTTGTTATAAAAATATTATTACATTAGATAACCAGTCCATGAGGTCTTGCATATTTCTTTAGTTTTCAAGAAGACCACTATTAAAATGTAAACGTCCTTAGAGAAAGCAGTAACATATGGGAATTAGTTAAAGCTTGTTGACAGACAAGAACGAGAAAGGTGGCTGGATAAGGTCTAAGTGGGCACAAACCTGTAGAAAACAAATCTGTAGGAAAAGAACCAAGAATATTTTCTTTGAGGTTTTCCTAGAGATCAAGCAGATGATCAAAACTCAAGTTTCACTTATGTGAAGATACGGCCCAATTTTCGCAGGTGTCTACATCATTAGAGCTTTCAATGAGCACAGTTTCTGAAAGGGGTCACTAACATAAAGCATTCAGTATTTACTATAGAGAATTTCTGTATAAATTTCAGATTTACAGAGAATATCAGATACCTATAGATATCTAGATAAATCACCAAGTTTCAGGAAACTCAATTTGTGTCAAAGTTTTTATCAAAACCCAACTAGATGGGTACCTGGCAGGCTCAACTGTTAGAACATCTGACTCTTGATCTCAGGATCATGGGTTCAAGCCCTGTGTTTAGTGTAGAAATTACTTTAGGAAAACAAAACAAAACATACAAAAAAACAAACTAGACTTCCATGTACAGTGTTATATTATGTCATTAAATAAAATTAACTTTTCGGTAGATTCTACTTCATTAAATATGCTATTATCTATGTTATCACTTAATAATATTTGTTAAAGTTACAGAGATCACATAGTTACACAGGAGATCAATGTAGCTTGAGTCAAGATTTTTATTCTAGACATCACAATTGAAATTCTATGTATTTATATTTATCAAAATCCTAAATAAAACATATTTTCATATACACACATGTATATGTGTGTGTGTGTGTGTGTGTATTTTTTTTTTTTAAAGTAAATTCTACACCCAACATGGGGCTTGAACTCACAATTCTGAGATCAAGAGTCACATGCTCTACGAAGCGAGCCATTCAGGTGTCCCTGAATTTGTATTTTCTATTCCTCCAACTGGTTACTACTCCTCCTTGCTTTCTTGCTTTGGTATCCTAAGTAATAACACCACTACCATTCTTCCCCTTGCTCAGAATGAAAACTTATATTTTCTCTTCTATATCCCAAGTTCAAACAATTGCTGAGTTCTTTCACTCTAAGAAAATGTTCTTTCTAGCCTATTGTCATCCCTTTAGCTCATGCCCTAATTAGCTTTTACATATACTGTAATTTCTCATAATTAATATCTGTACTTCCAATCTCTTTCTTCAAGAAAGCTCTCCATGGGTCCATGAGAACTCTTCCTAAAGCACACATTCTTATCAGGTAGCTCCCTAACTTAGAAACCTTCAGTGACTCAGTATAGAACTACGGAAAAAAGTCTAAACTAATTAATATAGCATTGAAATCTTCTATTATGTGATCTCGATCTATCTTTTCAGCTTTATCTCTTATTCCTTTTTTAGCGTCATCATCCTCCAATTAATACATTGTGCTATTCATTATGTAAGAATGTTCTATGCTCTCCAACAGCTGAGATGGCCTTCCTCAATTTTTTCTACTATAATTTTATCCATTTGTCAAGGTCCAGGCTTAGAGTCTTTTCCTTAAGTCAGTCACTCTATCAATCAATTTCTCTTTATTTTTTTTCTTTTACTTATCTCCTCTTCTCCCATGGAACATTCCTGTCCCCTTCCCATTTACTGCATTGTGACTAACATCCTAGTTTGGTTTTAAACATCTCTTCTCTCCTACTGACTTAGCATCAAGGACAGTGCTTAACAAAGACCGCAGTCGTCCCCAAGTGTACTAAAAATGTATTTTGGTTTGATTATAAAAAATTATATATTGGTTGCATGTTGATTACATTTTCAGGTATATGAGGAGTGAGTCTAGGGGCATTACTTCAGCAGTTTGGAGCTGAGAGGGGTCATGTATGAGTTGCTACCCATCTAGCATTGACTTTTATTTCTTTATAAAAATGGTGAGTACATATGCTTCCTGGAACAGTACAGCTCCTTGGTGCAGGCAATCCCATCACACCGAAGGAGCATTCTCTCTGTCAACAGGGGCGCACTGGGGCGATTAGGCACAGCTACAGCCATCTCTCCTAAATGCTCCGGTGGCATGTGGAACTGTGATCTGCTGTGCAGGAAGAGGGGAGGGAACCATCTCTCACCACACTCACTGAGTAGCACAGGGGACTGGTGGGTGCCTCAGGCTACTTCACTGGACAGCACCAGCCCTTTCTTCTTTTCTCTTGAAGAAATGGTCTGTCTGGGTAACCACTTCCCCATGAGTCCACTTCCTGAGTCCACTTTCCACTTTCTGGAAACTTCAGGGTGATTCCTTTGATTCAACCAGTCATGGCAATACACTTCTCCTTCCTAGAAATTTCTTTGGGGATGTGTGAGTGAATTCTGGTCAACAGGAGATGAAAGAAAATTGGCTAAAGTGACATTCATTCTTAAAAAAAGGTCTATTGGCTTTTCTTGTGTTACACTTGGAACCATGCCTGTTGTCTTGTGACTATAGCAGGTGCCATCCTTTGGGCATGCGTGGCACCTGGAGGGTTGAAAGCAGAAAGACAGAATGAACCAGGAAACTTGATGATACTGTCATGGGTGCTGGGGTCACGCTACCTCAGGACTTTTGATTGTGTGGCAAAATACATCTTCCTTACCATGTGATTCAGCTGAACAGGTTTCCTTTACTGTAGCTAGAGATACCCTGATGCATCAGCCTTCCCCTTGGCATCAGGCAACGTTCAGGGTGGCAGATACTGATCACTGTGAGAGCTTCAGGGGAGAAGAACATTATTTCTGTGGTCTGTTTAAAAATTTGTGTTAGGTTGTTGCTAGGTCCTGAATCTGTCATTTTTTTTTTTCATGGATCTGGTAAGTCATAATCTTCCTAAAATACCCTGCACTTTTCCTTTTGCAACAATGATCGAACTTACAATTACTAATGTTTTTCTTTTTCACTAGTTTAAAAGCTCCATAAAGGCAGTGACTACATCTGCCAGGAGAATTCCTGTATTTACAGCACCAAGCAGAGGGCTGGCACACTGGTGCTCAGTGAGTAGGTGCTCAGCAAATATCTGTGAAACAAATAAATGAATGAATAAATGAATATACGAAATATCAAAAACATTCTCCCTATCATTTCTTTTGCTCACACTCCCAAAGCCCTGATTCCTTACCAGTTTAAGCCTTCAGAAGTGAGCTATGTCCTCCATTTGAGGAGGCAGGACAGAGAAAAGGGAAGGAAGCTATCTTTATAGCTATTGTCTGCTCTCTCAATGGATAAAGGGAAAAGAGACAATTTTTAAAGGCAACTTACAAAATATTTTCATAAAGGAAACTTTAATCATCTCCTGAATTGCATATTGGGTAAAAATATCATGTAAAAAATGTTCAGAATCAATTTAGAACCAGAATGAAGCTGAGAATTCACTCAGAATAACCAAGCAGAGCAAAGATTTGCCCATCAACTATTTCAAGTCCCTCATTTTTCAAAAGAGTAACTGAGAGCTACTGTCACCAAGATCTGCATTGGTCTTTCTTATTCTCTATGATGTAATAAATAATTGAATGCAGACAGATACATTCACCAACAACAAAAAGGATATTTTCCTGGCAGTGTTGTTCCAACTCGGTAATCAGGGTAGCTCTTGCTTGGATGAAAGTTGAAAATAAAAAGAAGACCTGCTCTCTCAAAAGCAATGATCTTATTGGCTTCATGTTTTTCACTCACATAGGCCTGCAAGAATTAACACATATATTCCACTATTCCATTATGGATGCCGCTATAAGCAAATTATTTATTAAAAAGTTGTTTCTGTCTTTATTAATAGACTTCTTAGTCATTAAGCCAACAAATGAAAATGTATTTTTTGAACATCTTGCAATTTTGCCATATATCAAACTCTGCACTAACAGAAGTCTTAAAAACGACTTAAAGAGTATAAAAATCTCAGTAGTTATTGACAACTTCAAATAAAGCACAGAGGATCAGAACTGTGGCTTAGGTTTTAAGAACACAGTACTTATGTCACCTATAAAGTGTGTGGGTGCGCGCGCGTGCATACTGGATGTTTACAAGTGAATTTTTTTTAAGACTTTTAATCCCCAGATTAATGAGGTAAGGTATATAAAATTATTTTTTTTAAATAAAATGTAACATTGTTAATGTATTGGGATTTCTGAAGTTGTAGTTACCTTAAAAACTTTACATTATTGCACACCTTTGTCAGATTCAAAGGCAACCTGATGTTCTTTACAATTTATCTTTTTTTTCTAATAAAAGAGAAAGTCTGAAAAGAAATTATAGCTACCAAGTCTCCCATTTTATAGACCATGTTTTACAGTAGGCAGCGAGAAGCCTTCGCTTTTTCAACACCACCCTCTGGCAGCACCAGGTTTGAAAGGACTTATTTCCCAGCGTATCAGCAGCACTACTCTTAGTAACTCAGCCATGTGAACAAGGCTCTAGAGTAAACAGCATGCTTTTGGTATTCAACGTTGTTCCTGTTGAAAAGGAGCATCATTTTGCTCTCTCTTCTGGAAATTGCATTACTAATAAACGTGATTAGGGCATTCATGCCATGTAGCCAATCTTGGTAAATATATAAGTACCTCTGTTCAATCTTTACAAAAAAAAAAAAAAAAAAAAAAAAACACGCCATAGACACCAAAGCTAAAAAAACATCAACAGTAATTTCAAATAGTACCAGTAAAAACTAAATGGATTATAAGTAACATATACTATATGCTAATTTTGGAAGGGACAAAAGCCTGTATAAAATTTGCACCTGTTAATTACATTTTCTAAAACTTATTGAAAACTGAGACTTTAATTCCAGAGGAGAGTCAGACTCATGAAAATTACAAAGCAGCATGCAGGTATAATGGCATCTATTGAGATGACAAGTCAGAGACCAGTAAAGGAAGGGAGAAAAAAAAGGAATAAAGAGATCTACATGTTGTCAAAGTAGTCTCTTTATGACAGCAAAATTATTTATATAAAGAAAAACAGTCAAAACAATTAAGATATTTCCACAGCAATTTCCAAAATGGACTCCATGCGGAGCTTTTGTCATTTATTTTAACCAATTGAAATAAAAATTACTGAATTTAACCAACAACAAACTAAACAGGAAAGTAAGCAGGGCATTGTGTTTAAGATTTTCATTATCTATTGGAGAGACTTCAGTGACATGTTTTGACAACCTGAAGTATGTTCCAGGGCACTACGCACTGAATAATAAAGTGGTTTTTAAAAGATCCGCATATGGATTTAAATCGATTGCCATTCCAAGCATGTACAACATTGGTGACTAAAACATAACATTTAGAATAAAGAGCTTACCTGTGGAGCTGAAAGCCAACCACATCTTTCTTCCAATTTATTCATATCCCTGTCAAAGTTATTTAGGAACTTATAGCGAAGGAGGTCATCGTCAGTTAAATGAAACTGCCTTCTGGCATAATGATAACTCTCATTATTTCCTTTCCTTGGGAAGTCCAACCATTCAGGATGCCCAAATTCATTACCTGTGTTAAAAAAAAAAAACAAAAAAACACAAATATAAACGTCACCCAGTAATATTAGCATTTCTTGCTAAGGTGACTCAATAATTATATGTCTTAAAGTCCTTAAAATCAGTTTAGGTTATAATCTACCACAGCTGTGTCCTGTGAATGATATACAGCCATGGTTCAAAAACAGCACAGTGTAGCACAGAGAGGAGTGACCACATCTGGACTCAGGATTCCAGGGTCTGGGTCTAGCCCAGCCATACAGCCCTTGATACATGCCTCTTTTTCCTCATGCACAAACTGAGAACACTTACCTCTATCATACTTATGTCATCTCTGAAACAATCTCTAATATCTCTTATTGATTTCCAAAATCTCTAGTTCCATCATTTCTGTAATCTGTACAATGCTTTAAAATTACCCAAGGCTTTGAATGTACATTGTGTTTTGATCCTCCGTGGGCCTCTTCATTATATCCATCTCACAAATGAGAAATCCAAAGCTGTGGACAGTTTTGCCCAAGCTAACACAGATAATAAGTGCAAAAGTAACCATTAAAATTGAGTTCTTTTGATTAAAATCCCAAGATTTTAATGAGGCTCCTTCTACCTCATCCATACATTAGGCAAGTATGTCTTAAACTTCAGGTGCCATAGAAACCCAAGTCATCACTCTTATTCATTTTCCTTATTTCTTTCTCAGATCTACATGTTACTATTAGATGCATCATCCTTAATTTCAAGTGTGTCTGCATGCATGTGTACATATATGGGTTCAGCTAGGACGCCTGATTTGGAGCCATTTAAATATTGTTTATCATTGTAATAATGAGAATCAGAAACTCCATACACTGGAAAATAAAATAAAATATAACACATAAATATTTTTCATTCTCATAATTAAATTTAGATATTGGTTGTCTAATAGATTGGCTCCTATTGTTTTCCCCAAGGTGGATTTCTACTTTACAGTTTCTTGTTTTCCTCTTAAAAATTAAACACAGCTTTCCAAAATTTACTTTCATTTGCCACTTTGATGCTGTAATTTTCTAAGTTATGAACTTCTCCTTTGTGTCAGAAAGTATTATAGCCAATACAGGAATGTCTTACATTCAAAAAACTAATATATTAATATTTTAATAAACAAAAACTAGTACACTAGCATGTCATTCAAAATGATTTATTGTAGACTTGCTTTAAACAGTAAACTCTGCTAAGAAACACTGGAATTTGCATTTAACTTTTTGGGACCACAGCCATCAAAGTAAAAATAGCATCCAAACAAATATGTCTGCAGCAGCTCCCTAAGAATCAAGCATCTACAAACATTTTGCTAAATTCTAGTATTTGTCACCCTCATATCCCTTATAATTTTACCGGGGATGTGACAGAAGAGGGAACCAGATTTCTGACTCTCTGGGCCTACGGTTACTTTAGGATGCTTCAAGGGACACTGGGAATTGCCCTCTGCCACGCTTCGGAGCTCTGCTTAGGTCTGGAGCCTATCCCATGGTGTAGCCAAGGCACAGCCCACTCTAATATCGGTTCAACTGGCAAACTCAGGCACCTTCAGAATTGCAGGGGAGCACAGGCTTTACTGATGAGAAACGGACTGCCAGCCTGAGGAAAACCGTATGTCTAAGCACCACTGAGATTTCAACTAGTGGAGAACTTTAGAAAGACTAGAAATGACTTAACTTGGCTAAAGTATAGTAGCCTACAACTGGATCCAGGCTTTCTATGAGCACGATACTGTTGTTCTGGTACGGCCGTCAACTCTGGGTTGAGTACGATATTACCAAGCAATCCCTTCAGCTTTCGGGAGAGACTGTTAGATCACTGTCATCCTCATTACCACTGTAGAGGTGACAGCATATGCTTCATGTCCGCTTATTATGTGCTGGGCACATGCATTGCACATGAATTAATTCTTTCCATCTTCAACAACACTAGAGAAGGCACTATTATTATCCCAAGTTTATAAGGAAGGAAGCTGAGTCACAGACATTTAATAAGTACTGGAATCTTTGAATCCAGACACTCTGGTTTCAGTACCCTGATGCTTAGGACTCCATCATATTGTCAGAAATAAATACCATGGAAATAAGGTGCCAAGAATGACCATCCTCTCATATGTGGACAGAGACTCCAAGCTAATGGAATGACATGAGCAGATGCATTGGAGTGAGGAAATGAGATGTAGTTAGGACTTTGGTTTGGCCATAAAAATAGAGTTAGTAGTGAGGAGAAGAGGTGGGACAGACAAGATGAGGTTAGATTAGGATAGGACTCATAAAATGAGTAGCTTACATTGCAGGCAGCAGGGAACTAAAGGTTATTTTCTAAGTAGGGGGATGAGAAGTTCAAATGCATTTATTATTAAACTACCTCTACAGTGTGAAAAAAAGACACAGAATATTGGGGATATCTAGATAGTAGAACAGCTATCACAGAATCCAAAGTATAAGGGTATAAGGTAAGATGCAGTGAGAATGAGGAAAAGAATGATTCAAATGACATTTCTTCTATACTGCTGGTGGGAATATAAATTGGTACAGCCACTGTGAAAAACAGTATGGAGGTTCCTCAAAAAATTAAAAGTAGAATTACTATATGATCCAATAATTCCACTACTGGGTATTTATTCAAAGAAAACAAAAACAATAATTCCAAAAGATATGTGCACCCCTATGTCTACTGCGGCATTATTTACAATAGCCAAGAGCAGGAAGCAACCTAAGTGTCCATTGATGGATGAATAGATAAGGAAGATGTGGGGTATGTATATGTATGTGTGTATGTGTGTGTGTTTATATATATAGTGTTTATATATATGTGTGTATATACGTGTGTGTGTGTATATATATATATATATATAAATATATAATCACACAGCCATTAAAAAGGATGAGGTTGTACCATTTACAAAAAGATGGATGGACCTAGGGGGTATTATGCTAAGTGAAACAAGTCTGAATGAGAAAGACAAATGCGATATGATTTCACTCATATGTAGAATGTAAAACAATATAATAAGCAACAAAAAAGCAGAATCAGACTTAGAAATACAGAGAATAAGCTGATGGTTGCCGTGGCAGGATGGGCAAGATAGGTGAAGGGAAATGGGAGATATAGGCTTCCAGTTATGAAATGAATAAATCACAGGAATAAAAGGCAGAGCATGAGGAACAAAGTCAATGATACTGTAATAGTGTTGCATGGTACCAGACGGTAGCCAAACTTGTGGTGAGCAGGGCATAATCAGTCACTATGTTGTACACCTGAAACTAGCGTAACAGCATGTCAACTACACTCAAAATGAAACAAACAAACAAACAAACAAACAACAAATGACATTTCTGAGGAGGAAAATAACAGAATTTGATGCTGCCTGATGAATGTAGGTTGTAAAAAACGGAAACTCTGAGCGCAGTTTTGAAGTTTCAAGCTCAGGTGACTGAGTAGTGCCGGCATGAACCACACTAGTGAACAATGGTGACAGAGGAAGTGTGTGGAAGGGAGATAATGAGTTTTTTGGCATGCTAAATTCAGGACTTGAAGAATACACAGGCATTCATGGATATACAGTAACACTGATAAACATAAGGTACTGAAATTTAGGAGAGAACTGGGGGTGAGGACCAAGAATAATTTGTGAAGGCCTCAATAAGAGACAGTAGTTACATCCACAAAAGGACAAAGGCTCATGGACAGCATCCTAAGGAACTGCAGGCAGAAGATTAATTAGAAAAGACCGAGGAACAATGGTTAGCAAAGTAAGAGGGACATCAAGAAAAAATGTATCAAAGGCTACAAAGAGTTTCAAAAAGTTATGGTCAGTGACAAATGCTACAAACAAACACATACACAAAAACCAAAAACTCAGACCTTGCTATCTTACCACCAATTTTGTATAGGAATGAAATATTGTAAAGGAGTGATTTTCAATGTATGGAATGCTCCAGAGAAAACAAACAGATTCCAAGGAAGCTTGTTAAAAATGTTCATCACCTTTGGGGGAAGTCCCAGGCAGTAATCTACATTTTCTTCAACCTCCCTATACTGAATGAAAGCAGGAGGACCAAAGGCCACTCCCTGAAGGAGAACAGAGTAGAGATTTGGAAGTTCTTTATATGCCTAAGGAAAAGACCGTTATGTAACACGATGCCCATGGACACAGTGAGACTCGGGTTTTATCTGAGTGAGCCAGTTATGAGTGGATTTAGGCAATTTAATTTCTCCAGTGCTTAGTTTACTTGTCTGTAAAATAGGATAATATGTTTCATAAGAGTTCTTTTAAGATTCAAACATGGTAAGCGAGGCACTGGGCACAGGGTCTGTCAGCTATCGGCTTTCAATGTACAGAAGCTTTTATGTTACACATGTCCACTTACTACAGATGTTGCTCAGGAAAGAATTACATAAGAAGCAATAGATGACAACATGGATGGAACTAGAGGGTATTATGCTTAGTGAAATAAGTCAATTAGAGAAAGACAACTATCATATGATCTCCCTGATATGAGGAAGTGGAGATGCAACGGGGGTGGGGGTTAAGGGGGTAGGAAAAGAAAAAATGAAACGAGATGGGATCGGGAGGGAGACAAACCAAAAGAGACCTTAATGTCATAAAACAAACTGAGGGGGGTGGGGGGGAGGGGGATTGGGAGAGGGTGGTGGGGTTACATTATATGTTTAAATAAAAATTTTTAAAAATGTGAAAAAAAAAAGGCAATAGATGATAGCTATAATAAAGCTAAAATCAGAGTGAGGGAATTGACCAGCCCTACTCTGTAGTAGACATACAAGCAACCAGGATGAATTCAACAGGCAACTAGTCAGTTGGCTCCTTTTGATTTAGTTTTCATGGTCTAACCTTATTCCTTTCTTTAAAGTACGAAATTGTCCATGGATGCATTTATTCATATATTTAATAATACAAACCGATTTCCCTAAGCCCATGATCTTTGAGTTATCTACTATTTTAGATTTTTAAAAGGCAGAATTGGATGTGAAAATAATTTTGCCACAGGGATGGGGCAAATCAGATTGCTACGTTAGGAATCCCCTCTCCATCTCTTTCTTCCTTATTCCTACATGTTCACCTTGCAAAACCTCTGAACAAGCTCTCATGAGTTATTTATGTATATATATATTTACATGTATTATATGTAGCATACATATTTATATGGTATATTTATTATCACATATACTATATATATTTAGAGTATATATAGTATATAGTTGATTATATTCTACTTAAAACGAACATTTTAGGAACCTTCTAAAACCAGAGTTTTCCTTTGGCTGGAATACTAATGACACTTGAGGTTCCCCCATCTCCTGATTTCTCCCCACTCTTCTTGAAAATGTGACCTCAGGTTATAGCCTCTGATGCTTGCTATCTTTTCTGTCTCAGGTAGACGAAGAAGGTGAAAATACAAATTCTCCGCTATATCGTTTAATTTCTCTCTTAGTATTCCTCCTTAGAAGTATAGTTTTTATCAGTATAGAGTAGAATGGTGAGTTTAACCAAAACTACTAAGGATGGTATGTACCCATATCATAATCTGATTAAAAGCTAAGATCCTGCTCCCCAGAAACACACACACACACACACACACACACACACACACACTCACATGCACACGCACACACACACACACACAATGGATATAGCCTTAAAGGTTCTTGAATTCCATTTGAAAACAGATACAATGTGAAATCACATTAGCATTTATTTCTAACATCCTAGCACGAAAATTCACATCCTTATAATCTATAGCATAAATAAGGATTTAGGAGTAGCACCTAATATTACAATGAGGTTAAGATATACAAATTATTTAGAAGAGTATGAGACACATAGTAAGTGACAATAAATATTAGTTACTATTATTTTAGTATTATATTTTCTTTTATTTTATTATGTAAGTAACACGCTCACATTAGTTTTTTTAAACACACACTACACACAGAATCTAAAATCTTATAAAATAACCACTGGCTATGGTATGACTGTTACTATTCCCCCAAAATTCCTATGTTGCATTCCTAATCATCAGACTTCCCAAATCCAGAAAGCATGAGAAATAAATTTCTGTTGTTTATTATAAGCTCCCGGATCCATGATATTTTGTTATAGCGGACAAAGTGAATTAAGACATCACTGTTTTTCTTTTGGTAAATATTTTATTTATTTTCATTTATATCTGCATCTATGACTATATGACTATATCTCTAGATCCATATATATCCATCTATCCATCTATCTATCCTGTCTACCTATAATTTGTTTTGAACAAAAATAGAGTTATATGCTATTTTGAGTTTTAATGTAAGCATTTTCTATGACAATAAGTATATATATCTCTCCATGATGGTACTTCCTTATGTGCATACAACGCAATTATATTCAACCATTTCCCTCATGTTAGTCATTTTCGTTTTTTTCTTTCTTTCTTTTTTTTTTTTTTTAAGATTTCATTTATTTGACAGAGATCACAAGTAGGCAGAGAGGCAGGCAGCGGGGGGGGGGGGGAAGCAGGCTCCTTGCTGAGCAGAGAGCCTGATGCGGGACTCGATCCCAGGACCCTGAGACTATGACCTGAGCCAAAGGCAGAGGCTTAACCCACTGAGCCACCCAGGTGCCCCCATTTTCGCTTTTTCTACTATTTTAGTAGTATAAAACATGAGCAATCTTATAAATCCATCTCTGGATTTTTTTTAATCTAATATTTCCCTAAGAAATGAATATGCAGAATAGCTGCTGAGAAGGTAAGCAGATAGGATTCTAAGAGAAAACATTTTCCAAGTTTTGAACATTACTAATCATTTTAAAACATAGGTACAAGTTAACAAATTCTTACTGGAAGTAATGCTCAACACACACACACAAAATTATATTCCTAAATGCATATGTTTAATATGCTACTTTAAAATCATTTTTCATCATTTAAAGGTTTCATTTTATTGCATTCTAAGACTAGTCAATTTTAAACATTTATCTTTTTAATAGCATATATAAAAATTAGCAACAATTAATAAAAACGCTTATTACATGAGATCAAATTAAATACTTGGAAAAATAAAAGACAAAGATGAAAGCAGGACAAATGTTTGGTGTCATAATCCAATTTAGGATTTTTTTATGTATTTTAACTTTCACCTCATTTATCGTTGATGAGTATATAGTCACTACTTTAAAAAACATTCCAATAAGCACATTTCTATATTATGGAATATGCAATTGAATTTCTAAGTTAGAAAAAAGAGCTATATAAAAAAAATTCAAGATATGATGAAGACCCTATTCTATTAGAGAATCATTTATTAATCTCTATTAGAGACTAATTTAGATTTTCTGAAAATCTTTTCCTGGAGAGGCTTTGTTTAAACTGAAAGAAATAGAAGTTGCATACAACAAAGAAATAGATAGAAAAATTACATTAGTGATCGCAGAGAAAACATTGTACAGGGTGGCTTTTGAATGTTATCTCTGTTGTAAATGAGCTGACAAGGGGCAAATTAAGTTTAATGTAGACAAACGCAACATTAAATTTCATATTTGGTTCAAAACTGTAAACATAAGCATAAAATAAATGGAAGCAAATCACAGAAAGACTTTCAAAGTGACCTTGGAATAATAGTGAACCATTCTCAGGCTGAACAGAGAAAACTGGAAAATGCCTGTTAGTATCTTACACCAGCTCACAGCTCACAAACCTAATGAAGAAAAATACTATCATTAAAACAGGTTAAGAATGTTCTTCTCAGCTATGGTCCACAAATTACTTAGGAATGTGGCAGCACTTGAGACAGTACAGTGAAATATGGCCACCCAAATAAGCTTATAACTAAGGGCTGCTCTATAAAGATGGATATGAAATCTAAATTTATTCAGGTGATGGCCAAAAAGGTAATTAATTTGTTTTAGTACAGATAACTTGCCAGAATAAGAAACACATAAAACAAATGAGTATCTTAATTTAACAAAATAAAAACATGTATATGTATTTCTAGATTATAGGTATATGTATGTATACATCCAGACATAATATATGTATATCTTCCTCAATGAATGCAACAGGCATTTCTAACTTGGAGCTCATGCATTGCTGGTGATTTCCTGATATTTCATGTGAAACACTGTATGCATGTTCACCTGTTTTTCTGAGGCACGAGAGAATTTTCCTTCACATTCTTTGGGAGCCTGAGTCTTAAAAAGGGCAAGAACCACTCACTGTATTAGAATGTTAGTAACTAAAGGAATGGGTCACAGGTAAGAGTTTCTAAGCTACATAAAAAGGGGGGGGGGAGTGAAAACCTAAATTGAGGGAAGCAATTTTCAAACCGTGGGCTGGTTTATTCAACAGATAAGAAGCTTAGAAAAGTCACATTTAAACTAACTCTAGCACAGGGAGGCAAAGACTGTGACATCTGGGAACAATACTTCCAAGTTAAAAATATGCATTACAAGTAACCTGGCACTAACCATCAAAGGATGATATTTCTGCTTGTTAAATTATGATTATGATCACTGAGGTAATACATAGAATATTATTTATTTAAAAATGATAGGAAGACAGTAATTTTTTGAGCTGTCACCTGGGATATTTTATAAGAAAATTCACAGTTCATGCCATGATTCACTGCATTCACTATAATAACAGAACTGGGTGCTTCCAGAAATAAGAAGACAGAAAGCTCTGGCTAATAAGTAACTTTAAAACCAAAACAGGGAAGCAAGTAATTAACATTGCTATAGTTAATGATTCCAGAAAATTCTACCAATTCCTTCTCTCCTTTCCATGTCCTCTGTAAACAGCACCATTCATGTCTGGTAAATTGGGTGAAACCTCTAGACATAAAATTCCTATTGGGATTGCTTTTCCTGTAATTAATTTTTTGCTGTTTGATGTAAAGGTCCAAACTATAAATTGACAAGAAGCCAGCTGGTACAGTGATGGAATTCGAGACAATACAACTAATGAAAAAAGCCCCAGCTCTATTAGCTGAACATTCTGATTAGCAGGTTTGTGTGTTTTGTTTCTCTAAACTGTAATGCATACTAATTTTACCTAGGAATTAATTAAGGCCTATCACAACCTCCATGCTGTGAATGTTATGGAACTCTTTGTTGATACTGAGCTTATGCATATATGAGAATAAGGTACAGTCCTCTTAAGAATGTAAAAAACTTTAATTCTCCTATTTAACTGCACCAAAGAGTAACTCTTAAGAGGAAGAATCTATTTTCAAATCAAATGCTTTTGGTTTTCCTCTAGTCCTTTAGTGGATATTCAACTCTCCAAAGGGTGGGGCACAACACAAAATATTTTTCCAAATCAGGGACTGTGATAGTCCTTTTTAGAAAAATAAACCTGCTATCCATTCTCCTGGCCCACCTTTGATAATGATCAATGTGGTTCTGGGCAGTGATCACGCCTAATTTTTTTTTTTTTCCTCCATAGTATGCTCCACTGTACTATATCTATAACAGATATCCCTTAATATTTGTTAAAGTTGGGTTATTCCCTCTACAATTGTTAAAGATCTAATCTTTCGAGGCACAGAAACAAAATATAACAATCAGATCCCGAAGATGACACAGAGGTGGCACACAAAACAAACCCTGGGGATTTTTGGTAACTCATTGTTAATATCAAGTTTATCTGTATATACACTTGAAATACACATATATATGTGCATATATTTATATGTGATGTGGTGTATATGGTACAGTCCTAAAGAGAACGTTAAAAACAAACAAACTTCAATGCCCATTCCTCTTAATATCCTCAAGACTTCTGAAATCAAACGGTTTGGTCTGGAGGTCTCTGGGTTTTCCTGTGGAGCCCCTCTCATGAGCATTCCTCCTTTTTTTTTTTTTTTTTAAGATTTTATTTATTTATTTGACAGACAGAGATCACAAGTAGGCAGAAAGGCAGGCAGAGAGAGGAGGAAGCAGGTTTCCTGCTGAACAGAGAGCCCGATCTGGGGCTCGATCCCAGGACCCTGGGATCATGACCCGAGCTGAAGGCAGAGGCTTTAACCCACTGAGCCACACAGGCGCCCAAAGCATTCCTCCTTTAAAAGGTACAGGTCAGTGATTATATTCTGAGCCCTAGGACTTGCTACATCGGTCATATGCTCAACTATAACACAAGATTATTAATTTCAAAAGTATTAAAGTATATCCTGTGGATCAGATAACATGTTTAATGTAGGTCAAGACAATCCCTGTCTTCATAGATCTCATAATCTAATTAAGAGATTTAGAGGAGAGAGACAGAATTAAACAAGTATAAAAATACATATTTTCTTTGGAGAGTGTATGGAGGAGAGGGCTTAAAAAAAGATTTAAAGGATAAGAGTAAAAACAACAAAGGATAGTAGGAGAGGAAAGGAGAGAATACTGGCAAATCTCCCCACATTCCTGCCTCCCCCCACAAAAGAATACGTGGGGTGCCTGGGTGGCTCAGTCAGTTAAATGTTTGTCTTTGGGGACGCCTGGGTGGCTCAGTTGGTTAGGCGGCTACCTTTGGCTCAGGTCATGATCCCAGCATCCTGGGATCGAGTCACACATCGGGCTCCTTGCTCGGCAGGGAGCCTGCTTCTCCCTCTGCCTCTGCCTGCCACTCTGTCTGCTCTCTCTCTCAATCTGACCAAAAAAAAAAAAAAAAATGTTTGTCTTTGACTCAGGTCATGATCTTAGGGTCCTAGGATACAGCCCCATATCAGGCCCTGTGCTCAGTGGGGAGCCTGCTGCTTCCCTTTCCTCTGCTCTTTCTCCCAGCTCATGCTTTCCCCTCGAACTCCCAGATGAATAAATAAAATCTTAAAAAAAAGAAGAAGAAGAAGAAAATGTGAAGGTGCTGAGATGGTGGCCGAGCAAGGTAAAGAGGGCAGGCCTGGAACTCGGCCACTGTACAGGGTTGGGGAGGGAGGGTGTTGGTCTTAGAAACTCAATCGTGGAATTCTATAAATCACCTGTGGTGTTAACAAACAAAAAACGACTTTGCATGCTAAGCATGTGCATGGCTTTTAGAAACATCCAGGGTAACTGATGCCACGGGACTGGATGAAATTGCCTGGGAAGAGCATGCAGGAAAGAGAGTATAATGGGAAAAGCCCTAGGAACACTCACGTGGCGAAGTGGGGCAGAGGAGGCCTGGAAAGAAGCCTGAGGAGGAAGGGCCAGAGAGAGGGATGAGGAAAACCATGGTGGGCGGGAGACCAGAGACAGACCCCAGGGAAGCAGGGGTTCCGAGAAGAAACAATAGCTAGTAGTTGAACTAAGACCTGAAGTCCTATAATAACTACACTGAGTAATAAGAGAGAACGTTCACGAATGGAAAGGGAGCAATAGCAATGACATCTGGGGTAAAACCAAAGAACTGAAAACTGCTGTAAGGACGGAGTGCTTTACTTTTTCTCTTTGTTTATTCTAGGACATTCTGATAGGTAGTATTTAACTAAATACCTGGGAGTGAATGGTCTGTCTTAACTATATATAAGCTTTGTATTCATAAATTTTGAACTCTGAGGTGTTTTATGGTATATAATATGCACCATATCTTAAGACATTAAGGAAAAAAAACCTAATATACTATTAGGTTTCCTTAAAATTTCTACAACAAATCTACAAACTAATATTTTGAATAAAATACATGATAAATTCCAGTCCTTCATCCCCTAGATAAAGAGGATGGTGGCCTGAGTCAAACACTGTACACCTGCTCTCCCATCCCACCTGGTATTACCGCCCAGGTCCCTGATCCCTGATAGCTGAAAGGGGCCAGGAATGGTGCTGAAGGTTAGAGCCACTGCAGCAAGGCTGGCTGATCCCCTCCATCTGTTCTGCTCTCCCCAGTCTTCCCCTTGATAAATTATGCATAAAAAGTCTTAAAGCAAAGGCCAAATGAGCTCTGGGCACTTCAGAAAGAAAACATTTCCAACTTGAACTACACTTGGACCATGGCCAAACCCATCAATCGCTTCACTTATCTACATGATTAGAACTGCTTTAAGTGATAAGTTCTGTCATCAAGAACAGGGTAGTAGACGAAGTAAATATGTAGGTCAAGTGTTTTGATAAGAAGGTTGTCAAAATAAAACAAACGTAAAACATTCTTAACCATTAATGTCCATAAGTACAAAGTAAGAATAGCTTTATATTGCATATGTATGGCAGAATAAATGAAAACACACTTATAAACCAGTCTTACTTGAAATGCTAAAGAATTAGTATTGTTATATTGAAGGGTAATGATATATAATACCTATGTCATAATGTTTTATTTAAATCAAGACTATGGGAGAACATTTTAAATAAATGAGATCACAAAACTATATTAAAATAATAAACGCAGCAGTAATTTCTTGAGAGCCCTCCATGCACATGGACTTGAAGCTAGAATTGTAGAAGTTATTTCAAATGATAATCACAATAACCCTTCAGTTTGGAAGGGGACATTATTCCTGTTTTCAGACAATAGATCGGGAAGGTAATGTGACTTTCCAAGGTGATGCAGGTGTAAGGCATCAAAGTCAGTGTTCAGACTTAGGTTTGTCTGTATTCTTTCCACGGTATCCGGAACTCGGTATTTGATTTGAGCACCATTAGCTGGAAAACCTGTTACAAATGTAGCGACATTAGGGAAGATAATAAAAAAGCTATAAAAAGGTGTGTAAAGATGTATTTCCAATTTCACTACCGAGTATACAAATAAAGTATATTTATCACGGAACTGTGCTCCCTTTGTGCCTTGCATGTTCTGCTATCTTGATGTTATTACCCCATGTTACAGCTGCTTGGTCTCCATGAGGCCTTTTTAAAATCCTGCTGGAAAGCTTTGGTGCTTGTGTTTCCACTTATACTCAGGTATAATTTTCCCCCCCTTATTAAAGCGATCATTACATAGTGTGATTTTTGTGCTCGCTGTTTTTGCCTGTCTCTTTATTAGACTAAGGACAGACACACTATGTTTTCATCTCTTATCCTTCTTACCTAATTTGTGCGCAGGCATACAGCATACATGTGAGGACTAATGCAACATGTGTTGAAAGAAGAAAAGGAAGGAAATTATGTCTCCTTCCTATAGGAGGCTATATATTACTTAGGGAAAGTTCTAGCTTACTTTCCCCAGTTCAAAGGGGAAGGACTCAAAGAAAGTGTGTAACAAATGCTTCCTTAGTGACTGCAAAATGAGGGCCATAAAAAACACAGAGGAGGGGTGCCTGGATGGCTCAGTCAGTTAAGTGTCTGCCTTTGGCTCAGGTCATGATCTCAGGGTCCTGGGATTGAGCCCAGTGTCAGTCTCCCTGCTCAGCAGGGAGTCTGCTTCTCCCTCTCCCTGTTTTTGTGCTCTTACTTGCTCACTCTCTCTCTTTCCTCTCAAATAAATAAATAAAAATTTCAAAAACAAAACAAAACACCACAGAGGGAAGTGCTAAGGGGTGGGAAGTGGTGCATACAGAGGAGCCCATCCCTTGTGGGGAATGGGAGGAGATGCAAATCTGAAGAGAGAAGATACATCACTTAGGTTCTCTCTTCCTGAGGCTTCCTTGGGTGTTTTCCTACTCTGAAAGCCAGAGCAGTGAGGTTGAATTTCAAATGGCTCATGTTGCTAATTATACTTTGACCTACATGCAATTTTTCTGGCACTGTTCTGGTTTAAAACAAATAATAAAGTATAATCAAACCAAGGAAAATGAACAAAACACACAGAACTAAATGAAGAAAACCTGTCATTTTTGGACAAAAATAATTTCTTATAAACAACATATTATTTCCTTAAGAAAATTCACAGCAACAGTGGTGGACTCTGCCATTTGGTCTGAAACCATCTTGATGCTGCATGAATCAGAAGACTCAAAATGTTCTTTAAGGGGAAGAAGAAGGGGAATAAATCACACTAAGGAAGAGATGGTGAGGGGAAAAATGAGGCTATTTAATACAATCCTAACTGAATTCATACTTTTCTCAAGTAAATTACAAATGCCTTAGAAAGTGATTTGTTAATGCACACTGTTGTAAAAATAGTAAAAGTTCTGCAAGGGAATAGGGCCCTAGCTGAAAGACCCCACACCTTTTTAGGCAGTAGAAAACAAGTCAAGAAAATAGGAATTGTGAAAAATAATATACTGGATGACTACAAAATTGATTATACACATGTGATCTTGTGGCTCTTCTAACTTTAGGTTTAGACCCCCAGATTTAGTAATTGAGTCAAATTGTGCTATTTTCCCCTAAAATTTGTCTATAATTAGGATATGCAACCACTGAGTCAGGGTTAGCTCCTTTTGGCTACATCAAACATACATAGTGATAGAGATGAACAAATCTCCCTAATGACTTATTGAGAGCTAAGCAGAGACACTGAAAGGGGAAGCATATAACCACAGGAAATAAGATGGGAAAGAAACTGTTCACTTAAGTCCTCTGTATGGAATAATTGACATCAGTTTAATTCAATCCTGATATCATTCCAGGCTAGATGAGCCTAAGAACCTCAGGTTCTTTCAAGGCACAGTCTGCTACAGCTTTCCAAGGTTTCAATCTCCCACAGCCTTTCTTCTGCAGTCAGCAATTCCAACCCCCTAGTAGAGAGACTTAACTACCTGCTTATAACTTAATCAAAGGACCAGTATCAGTTTGCCTTTGGAAGATGTTTCCATTGCTCCAAGTTCCTGCCAACAGCTAGTTAGCCTTCTCTGCTTCCCTGCTGTCAGCTCTTGCTTCCTCTCAGGCCACCGGTGCCAAATAAATGAGAAAAAAGTTCCCAAGCAGCATGACAGCTTGTAGGAAACACTCTGAACTTCTTCCCTCAATAAGAAGAAAAGTTCTTAGTATTTGCACTACTTGCTTCAGGTGTCTCCATTTGCTCTGGGTAACACTGATTTTGAATTGTAAAAATTATAATGACAAGGTTATGAATTAGCCATCAACCGTTTTTGAAGGCAATTAAAAGAGAGGGCTCAAAATCATGTAAACATTTTTAATGTCTTAAAAGTAATGATGTTTAAATTATCATACACAAATGTCCCAGAGAGGTTTGATACAATGTAAACTACCACCACTGCTCCCTCCACATACACCAGAACATTTTCCATTGGTTTAAATCATTCTCTGCGCTTCCAGACAAGCTAAAATTCTAAATGAGGGAAACAAGTTTGGTAAAGAAAAGTACACAGAAACAAAACAATACCATTAGTAATTTTATCAGTTTTGTGTTTAACTTTTATCATATCCAAAAACTTCATTAAACTATTCCATTTAGAAATACTTATCACTATTATTTGTCCCTGGATGAGGAAACTTTCTTTGCTCTCCTTTGAGCTTTATCTCCCAATGTACAGAGCTTGCTCCAACCAAAAAGATGACCCAAGTTATATGAACATGGCCGATGTTTCCTGCCTGTACATCTTTCTAGTCCTTGGCTTGTAATACTTGTTCTTGCCTCCAGAAATCATGTCTATTCTCAACAACCAGCTTAAATATCACCTCCTATGTCAGAAATATATCCCTCCTTCAGTCCAAGAAACGCTTTTCTTTCTTTCTTTCTTTCTTTCTTTCTTTCTTTTTTTTTTTTGTTCGAGCTAGATAAAACGGCTTTCAAGAAAAGAGACATTTTCTAACTTCCATTTATGGCTTTGTGTCTAAGTTTTGTCCAGTTATATACCAGCAGAATTGTTATGAGAAGATGGTTTTAAAAGAGCTGATTCAAAGGGGGGAGATACTCACTTTTTGTTCCTTTTCCTTCTTCTTTGTGCGGGAAGGGTGTTTTGGTACTACATAGGAAGGGAAGCATTTCGGTTTTGTGAGATATTTGTACATACAGACATACAATTAGGTGGATTTCACATAAGTGTACCAAAAAGCCTAACAGTGTGACAGATATCTAAGTAAACCTCCATTTTTTAGGTTAGAAGGTATTGGTATAGTGTGAAGAGAAACAATATAAAATATGCTATTTTCAAAGAACATATTAAAGTCAATCAGAAACAAATATATTGTATTAAATTTTATACAACATAAAGAAAGCTATTCAGAAATAAGTACTATAGTTTGCCTAAAGGGTAAAGAAAT
Source organism: Taxidea taxus jeffersonii (assembly GCA_003697995.1). NCBI lineage: Eukaryota > Metazoa > Chordata > Mammalia > Carnivora > Mustelidae > Taxidea > Taxidea taxus. The sequence continues at coordinate 111,575 of ML100722.1, forward strand.
ATCCAAGAAACTCTAATTATATAAACAGAAGATTAAAATAAACATTCAGAATTATGGCACAATAATTATCTGGGTCCTTCACAAACTGTCAAAGTTTTCCCCAAACTTCTTGAAGCTTTACAAAGAATCATTTAATGGGGGAAAAAAAGAATCATTAAATGTGTCAGGTATTTGGGGGGAAAAAAGAAACTTTTAACATTCCAAGTGACAGATGTCAAGACTCATGAATATTTAAATATTCATAAGTTAGCAGACATTCTAAACAACCATCTAGGAATATATACATATTTGCTTTAATGCTATTCCTGGGATCCATTAAAAAAAGTTTATAGGAATAGTGGGAGCACAGAGTGGTAACATAACTAAGAAGGTAAACTCGACTAACTGGCTTACAGAACTATAAATTCTGTTGCTCAGTTTTATCCTTTCAAATAAGTTTCTTTCTATAAATTAGGCCATCCAATAAATAAAGAAATTCTCTTTAGGAAATAGACAAAACTATGTGTCTTGGAGAAGGGGAAGCATGAGATATGGATATAAAATACATGAATTTTAGGAGGCAGTTTCTCACTTATGATATATAACCTCAAGCCTTGTAACTTTCCCTTACTTGTAATATAGTTAGAACTTGGGTTTATTACACACTTAACATATGTGAGACAGCACTGCGAACTCTTAACATCATTAAATATTTTAATTCTTACAAGTGCAAGTGCCTAGTAAAATAGGTCTCATTATGATCCCTTTTTTTGAGATGATGAATGAGGTACAGAAACATTAAGTAATGGGTCAAAGATGGCATAACCAAGAAGTAAAGTAGCCAAAATCAGAATCTAGTCAGACTTTCTCCAAACCTGAACTCTTTTTTCTTTTTCTTTTCTTTTTAAAGACTTTATTTATTTCAGAGAGAGAGCATGCGAGAAGGAGGGTAAGAAGAAGAGGGAGGAGCAGACTCCTCACTGAGCAGGGAGTCCCACATGGGGCTTGATAACAGGACCATGGGATCATGCCCTGAGTGGAGGGCAGATGCTTAACTCATGAAGTCACCTAGATGCCCCCAAACTTGAACTCTTAACCATTATGTTATATTGCCTCAAAATGAACATTATATAAAGGATACTGACTTTGCAGGTTTCACTATGTGAAATCATGTATGTGAAAATGATTTAAAACTTTAAAAGTCTAAACAAATGCAATATACATAGCAAATCATGGGGGAATGCATAAAGGAAAAAGGACATGAATAATAAAGATATGTAATTACTGGCTGAATGTTAAGAACAAGGAAAAGGAAGAAACAACTGAAATGGGTCTTAGAGCTCAACCACCAGTTACTGGAAAAAGATGGTGATACGAATAGTAAGAATAATTTTTAAAAAGCTTCATAATTTGTAGGGAGGATGGTTTCAATTTTGGATTTGGTGACTTTGAAGAGCCGCAAGATACCACATAGAGATCTCAGGGAGGTAGTTTCAAAATGTATGTTTGTAGTTTAGAGCAAAACGTTGGATCTTGAAATGCTTTAAGTAGATAATTTTAGAATTATCTACTTAAAGAGATGTCTAAAGCCTCAAAGTAGATGAGCTTTCTGAGAAATAAAGAATAGGGCCAATGTAGCAAGAGAAACAAGATGAAAAGGAGTGTATGGCAGGAGATGGGAGGCACTGCTGGTAGAGCAGAAAAGGCAGGGAAAGAAAACAAGGAAAGTCAACCGAAGCAGGTGAAGGAGAGAGTTCAGGAAGTGGGTCAGAGACCTGCAAGCCAATGACGACCTTGGAAACCAGAGTTTCCCCGTTACTGGGAAGGCAGCAGGATACCTGCAAGGGTCTGACTGTTGAATATGAGAAAGCAGTTAGCACACCTAACTACATAATGAAGTCTGGCAAAGTAGAGGGAAAACAGGTAAGATATTAGCTTCACATGTTTGTGACCTATTTCTCCATTTGTAAAATGTACATTTTAAAGCTGTGTTTTAACATTTTCTGATATTTTCTCAGATTCATTTCTTATTTTATTATAATTATAAAAAAATTAAAATACCCACCATTTGCATCAACATGGATGGAACTGGATGGGATTATGCTAAGTGAAATAAGTCAAGCAGAGAAAGACAATTATCATATGATTTCACTCATACATGGAACATAAGCAATCACATGGAGGACTGCAGGGGAAGGGAAGGAAATCCAAAGGGTTAGAAATGAGAGGGAGATGAACCATGAGAGACTATGGATCCTGAGAAACAATCTGGGGGTTTCAGAAGGGAGGTAGGTGCGGGGAGGCAATAACAGGGTGATGGGTACTAAGAAGGGCATGTGCTGTGATAAGCACTGGGTGTTATAGGCAACTAATGAATCACTGAACATTACATCAAAAACTAATGATGTACTATACAGTGGCTAACTCAATATAATACAAAATAATTAAAACAAATGTGTATCAAAATCATGGTAAAAAGAACAATGTCCGGTCCAACGCTTACGTTGTTACTGCATGTTTAGCCACACTGTAAATGGAAACATCCACTGTTTTATTTAACTATAATTTAAAAACAAAAGCAACTCAGGTGTCCCTAATGCATATCGCCAATTTGTGGAGGAAATGCTGCTTGGTATAAAATATCTTGTGCTAAGGGTCAGAAAAGAGCAAATTTGCTGCTAATTATTAAAATGCAAAAAGATTTTTTTCTACAAGTAAGTCATAATAATTACACTTGCCTTTTATAGTTAAATCTTTCCAAGACAAAACAAGGTATCACTTATGAAAATATTGCTGACTCATAGGAAAACAAGTGTTTTGGATATCCAAACTTACATAGATAGAAAATGATATTAGGAAACAAACTTTTTATACAAATGGATTTCAACGTTAAATGCTAATGTGTATAATGATTACAGTATTTTCTTCTCTAAGAAAGTAAATCATTTTCACAATATACATATAACAATATAGAGATACTAGAACTGTTTAAACATGTGACCTTGAAGTCAACTGATTAAATAGGAATGGCCATCCTTGTCTTTTACTAAAAAAAGGATGGGTGTCTCCAGGAAGGAAAATTAGAATTTAAGAATTTCCTCTTTATCTTAAACTGTCTTGGCCTTTGATGTTATATTTGCTCAGGCAACTCCTGGCCTCATTCAGTCAGGGGCAGCATATACTGGCAAGGGAAGGAGAAAAAAGCCAAGAAGAATAAAAGATTTAAGTTGGAAGTAAGCTGGCAGTCACAAAAGTCACTTTCCCCCAAATTCAAAAAACATTGAAAACTGAAAACTGTTCATTTTTAGCTACTTGAGAAATATTTTCCAAGGGAATAAGAACTCATCAATACCTAATGGGAAAAACAGGAGGCCGAAGTCTTTGTTTTATTTTACACAGTAGAACATTTAGGTCCATGGGAATGGCTGAGCCAGGATTAAAAGCTTACCTGTCTATTCCAAAACTAGAATCTACACATCACACCAGAAGACGGAAATGATTCTCTGTGTGATACTATTTTAAGAAACAGAACCTAAAGGACAGTCCTTGAGTAGGAGGCCCAGAAGTGACAATAAAAAAACAGTGTTTCATGCTTTTCAAGTTTTGTGGCCCCATCACCTCCCCTCCAACCCTCACTCCACCTACACCACACTGAGGAGCCTTTGTAGACATTTTTTTCCTAATTACTTCCACCTCATGAAATTTAAATACTCCAGACCTACTGCATGTGTGTTTGTATGCTGTGACGCTCTGGAGGACAAAAGCTATCATAATATCTAAGATTATTATCAATTCCTTTTTGTTCTCCCTTTTCCACCCCCTTCAGTGATATCACCCCCACTGAGAATGCATGAAAAAGGTCTGTTTATGAAACCAGGAAGCTAGGTAAGTTGCTGGAAAAGGGTACACATATTCTCCATGTATAGAAGACAGACGCTGTCTGCGTCGGGCAGTCAAGGAATCGTTTGATTACACATCTTCAAAGAACACATAAAGGGATCCTACCTCGTCCATTTGATTCCCATCAAGACCTCTTTAAGAGCTGTTGGAAAGAGCTGTCATCTGGCTCCAAAAATACTGAGATTGACTAACAAATATAGAAGTAGCTTTCCAACTTCGTAAGCAAAAGAACATGTTTGACTGTTATTTATTCTGCTAATATTTATTTGGTCTCATTTATAGGAGAACCCATATATACACAAAATTTAAGCCTCCCACTTAAAAGACGGAGAGATATTACTATAGTTCACACAGCTTTCAGAAGACTCTTGCTTTAATTAATAAAATGTCTTTCAGAAAGCCAATAAATGGATTTTTAAAACTGTACCAGGGTTAAAAATGTTTATTTGCTCAACATACAATAATTAAGTTCTCATGCCATACTATTATTTTAAAGTCTAAATCTAGGGATAAAATAAGCTGGTCCTTAAAAAATATATTTTTGGGGGTGCCTGGGTGGCTCAGTGGGTTAAGCCTCTGCCTTTGACTCAGGTCATGATCTCAGTCAGGGTCCTGGGATGGAGCCCTGCGGCAGGCTCTCTGCTCAGCAGGGAGCCTGCTTCTCCCCCTCTCTCTGCCTGCCTCTCTGCCTACTTGTAATCTCTTGTCTGTCAAATAAATAAATAAATAAAATATTTAGAAAAGATATTTTTAAGTGCACAGCACATTCACATTATAATAAAGAAAAGGGAAAGGAAAGAATATATAAGATATGGGGTGAATTTTTAACCTTGTAATTTAATATTTTTCATTAAACTGTAGATAATTTATTGGAATGATAATCCAAGATAGCTGGATGTTTTGTTTGTGGAAAGGTGTTATTAAGGCTGACTAGTGTGGTGGGAAGGTCAGACCACAAAAATAACTCAGTATGACAACATCACAATAAATTTACTTACCTACATTATTAGTTTGTTACTAGGTAAAACAAGAAACTTTAACTCATGACCCATATACAATCAAGTATGATGTATATATGATTAAAGTATTGAAAAGGGGTGGATTATCTAGATTTTCAAACTTTTATTTTTCTCATCTCATCTCTTCATCACAAAACGGTCATCTCAGCATATTTCAAAATAGGACCTTTCAATGACAGTGGTTTTGTGTGTGCTGGTGAGGCTCAAATACCTATCATTTGTTTTTATTAAAAGTAATTCAAGAGTCTGTTAGACAATAGGGTGCAAACAAAGTTCCAAAGCTGTTTCTGGGTTTTTTCTCCCAAGTTATAAAAATCTTCTATAAAAACTGAATGGTGACTTATATTTTTAAGAATCATATAAGCTTTTTAGTTAATTATCAATAGATTTCTTAAATGTCTTTATAAAGGGATGATGACTATTGTAGGCATTTCTATAATATAGCTATAAACTATATTTATGTTTTAAAGTTATATTATTATTCTCTTCTATTTGTAATTTATTCTTCTAAAGGTACAACCTTTTTTAAACAACTCAAATATATGAAAATGTTCTTATGAAAGATAAATAAGGTGATAATTCTTGACTATATCACAGAATTCTTTAAAATAGCATTTTTTACTTATACCTGAAATTACACGTTTTACAAACTCAGCATTAAAGAAAAATTTTCCAAATGTTAGTTACTGTATCATGTGAGTTATAGTTGTACTACCTTATATTTTTAAAACTACTTAAATCTAGTACCTTGATCATTTTTGAGTTATGAACTAAAATGCACAGGTTGATTCAAACTTGCTCATTCAAAGAAACACATTTCTTATATGATCCACATAGGACCAAAAAAACCCAAATGAACCAGTATTCAGTATTCAAGTGTTTGATTACATGGCATATAAATATGGAGCAGGGGCGCCTGGGTGGCTCAGTGGGTTAAAGCCTCTGCCTTTGGCTCAGGTCATGGTCTCAGGGTGCTGGGATCAAGCCCTGCATCTGGCTCTCTGCACAGCAGGGAGCCTGCTTCCTCCTCTCTCTGCCTGACTCTCTGCCTACTTGTGATCTCTGTCTGTCAAGTAAATAAATATAAAAAAAAATATGGAGTAAAAATAACTTACCTAAATAAGATAATGTTATTTTTATCCTGTATTACATAACTTAGGCAGAGTTAACCATTAAATATCTCTTTCACTTCAGTTAATAATCAGAAAGATCTAGTATCTGTGTGGCTCTGAAAAACGGCAACTTTATTTTCCTCATAATCTTCAGAAAAATCTTACTTAAAAAAATGAAGTAAATGATTTTGAAGCCATGTGCAGGGGATAGATTCAATTTATAAAGTGATGTGAACAGTGTAGAAAGAATTTAGGCTTACAATTTTAAACCAATTTTAAAGAATTCTGTTAGCAGAAAATCTTGCCGTGCTGCATTTAGTTTGAGGTGACTGCCCCCTCAAATCTATTTTTCACATTTTTAGTTGAGTAACATATCTAAACTGTGGATCTGACTCTATCAATCTCCTGTAAAACCCTTCAATAGCTCTCTAGACCTGGCCTCTGCTTCCACCTACAGCCTTCTCTCTCATCATTCATGCTCTAAATTGATGGGTCCCCCATTCTGTTTCACCTTCTTAGCTTTGCACAGGTACTACTCCAGTGAGGGATCAGGATAGAGAGGAAAGGGATACTTTAAACCCAACTTGCTGCAGTAAGCCTCCCTCGACAGCCCAAACCTACTCCTTTCCTGCGTATCGGTTCAGTGTTCTTCTAGAATGTGCTCTGTGCGGACTGTGAAGGCGAGATGTGTCACCTAACACACCTGTAGCTGTCTGCGTTGTCTGTCTCTTTTCTTAATATGGACTCCATGAGCCAATGGCTGGGTCTTCTCTTGCTTACTCAGGTCCTTGGCCGATGCCTGACCCAGCAGTAACCCAGCAGTAGAAAGAAGCAAGCAAAGAGGACTAACGAGTGATTTGTAAGACTGGCTCAAACTTTGGAAACAAGTCACTTGATTTGTGTCACAGATGACCTCACAGTCTGAAATTTATTTTGTTGTTTTCCTCTTTGATTCATCTCTTCTTGGTGGATATCTCTAGTTGGAGATTTGTTAACATCCTGCCGATCTTAGCATTCATTTCAGATAAAATAATAATATTGACTTCTATGGGATGAAGTGTTTTGGGGGCAGACAGAGCTGGTTCAAGTTCTGACTTCTGTATTAAAATTGAACCTTTCATCTTCCTCATGTGTAAAATGAAGGTAACCGTTCCTACTTCTTAGGGTTGGAACTCGGTTTAAATGAGATATCATGAGTAAAACATTTAGCATACTGCCTTGCTCAGTGTAAATATTCAGTATGTAGCTATTTTAAGAACAGCAAGCTCAAAGACACTCAAAGATGCTGATTTGACAATAGCCTGTCTAAGACAAGTCACCCATATGATCTGCATTCCCCAAACCCTCAAGGAAAATATATCCCCAAAGAGAAACTTACGTTTCTCTAGTGAAAAAGTTAAAAGAAAAATGACTGTGCTTTCCAAGGAACTTAGAAAATATAAATTACTCTCCTCTACTATTAACTGAGATTATTGTGTATAGTTCATCTTCTTGCTTTGTTTTGGGAGTGAGCTGGGGCAAGGTAAGACTCAGATAATGATTTAAAGTTTTAGAGGCGGAGGAATTCATCTTCTAAATTCTTGTCTCCTGTTGGCAAGGAGCTCAGGAGAAAGGTTGCCAGAGCAGATTATTTGTGTTTAGAGCCCTCACAACCACATTTTAAAAGATGACAACCATATAGCTCACCAGCTCTGGCAGTGTGGAATCAGTCACATTTTGCTTCCTATGTCATAAGGGTCTTTACAATCTGCTTGAATAATACCAGAAGAATCAGCATGTACTCTTTGAACTAAAAAAAAAAGAAAGAAAGAAAGAAAGAAAGAAAGAAAGAAAGAAAGAAAGAAAGAAAGAAAGAAAAGAAAAAGAAAAAAGCCTCTCTGATCAATTCTTTTTGGAAGAAAGATCTGTGAGTTTCTTGATAACCTCTAGAAACCTTGGAAAGTTCTAAGGGACTGTGAGCCAAATAATGAAACTTGCTATGTAGTAAAACTGGAAAGGAGAGAATTAGTGAAAGTAGGAAATAATTCAAGAACCTAACCCCACAGAAGAAATACTATGAAGCATGAAGTAAATATACATCATGCGATTGGCTGGGGTGAGTGAGATACTCTTCCTTCACTGGCATCTCATTTAGGAAAATTCTACCAATAAGATGAGGTTAATGCTCAAATTAGGATTGGATTGGGATTAGACTAGGAGAAAGCTTAGCTGAAGATCTAAGACTGAATCAGGAATTCAGGGATAGGTATAATGCCCATTATATATTAATTTATCTTCACTCACATCTCCTAGCATAACATCCTATTTTTCCCTCCTTGGAAAGACAAACAATTTGATAGAGGATCTTGGACCTAGCTGACTTCCTTGATTTAGGAGAAGCTTATGTGAGACAGAGAAGCTCATGATGTGATGCTTTGGCATTCTTCCAAAATGCTAGGTAATCAAGTAATAAAAAGGCTTGATAAAATTTCTGTATTCCTAAACATTTCCAAGAATTGTCAAAGTAAATAGTATTACAAACTCAACCATCTACAACTGAACAATGGAGCTGGTGAAGCTCCTATGGGTCTCCTAATCCAGGGTTATGAAAAGAGTAAGTCTGTTCAGCAGTGTGCATATGTTTATGCATATGTGTGTGCACATATATCTGCATATATTCAGTGTGTGTGTGTGTATGTATGTATGTATGTGTGTGTGTGTTGGCCTAAGAGCACAGAATTCAGATATTAATTTTATTTTTTTTAAGATTTTATTTGTTTATTTGTCAGAGAGTGAGCACACGCACAAGCAGGGGGAGCGGCAGGCAGAGGGAGAAGCAGGCTCCCCACTGAGCAAGGAGCCCCATGTGGGACTGGATCCTAGGACCGTGGGATCATGAACTGAGCTGAAGGCAGCCACTGAACCAACTGAGCCACCCAGGCATCCCCAGATGTTAATTTTAGAAAAAAACTATGCTCTCTTCACTGGGGCTTACTCTAAGATCCAGTCCTACTTAATCATTTTGTTAGAATAGGAAACATGCTCTGTGGCCTCCAAGCTGAAATCCCTACCTGTGACAACCTCAGCTTGAAGAGACAGAGCTGAAGAGAAAAACCAGTGCCTTCCCGTACAAAGGACTTTTCTTTCTCTCTGATGACATGATGATGTACCTGCACTAGGAGAAAGATCAACGCTCCCAATGGGAGGTTTGGGTTTAAAATTTGAAACACATGAGGGATCATATGGCACAGGTTAGCATGTCCTGCATGGAAAAACAGTTTCACTTTGCCAACAAGTCTTTATAATGAAAATAAACGAGTGAACTAACAGCAATAATTAATATCTCCACTTTTCTGGCAGGGTTATATGAATAAACCCAAGAGAAAAGTTCTTGCTTCCGGTGTAAGAGGCTTATCGGCAGCAGACCAGATAGCAGCGGACCTGGCTTAGATGAGGAGCTGCAGTGGGTCCCGTCCCACTGCAGCAGGAGGCCAGCCCCGCTGAACAGGAGTTCAGGACAAGCCGGTAACACCACACACACACTGGCCGCCATAGACAACCACACACATCCCAAAAGAAGAAATGCAGGGACCACACAAGCATCCTACCCTGAGACCAAGCCTAAAAGAATAAAGGACAGAGAGTTAGCGTCAGTGACTTCTTTCTTCCTCTCAACATTCATATTTTTAGGAGACCCTTCGCCTACTGTAAAGGTGTGGTGCACTCAGTGTGGTAATAGGAGCCAGCTAGAGAAAAATGTGGATTAAGTCACACCAGAAACCCTCCCCACTAGGGTCACACATGGTTTCTCAAAAGTGACTCTGACCCCAGGTTCTGATCCTCAGCAAGGACCTGAAGGTTCTTTTGTGAAGAGTAACCTGGCAGAGAACACGTCCAGGACTGAGGAGGGCATTTAAGTCACCTGGGGCAGAGGGGGAGGCGATTCCATCTCCTAACTTCCAGTGACTGTCTGTTCCATGGTATGGATCTGTCTCTGGCCCGAATTTTTCTTCCTTCCTTCCTTCCTTCCTTCCTTCCTTCCTTCCTTCCTTCCTTCCTTCCTTCCTCTCTCTCTCTTTCTTTCCTTCCTCCTTCCCACCTCCCCTCCCTTCCTTCTTGTATTTCTTTCTTTCCTTCTGTTTTTGCATTTCCCTCCCTCAGTGGAGTGGATCTCTACATTGTATCTCCACGTATTAAAATCACTTGGTGAGATTTTTAAAGACTACCACTGCTAGAACCTTGCACCCCGGGACTCTGATTCAGATGGCTGGTGTGGGGCTTAGGGTTCAGTATTTAAGGCTCCCCAGCTAACTGTAGCAGCACTTCCTTAACTCCTAGCATAATGTCAAATGCATGGTAAGTTCTCATCTGATACCATCTAAAATTGGTTATCAGTGTGCTGTGAATCAAACCAGAGCCATTACTTTTAAGTCCATGCCATTTAAAATAGATGCTATTTGTGTCTCTGAGCATTTTAACAGGCTTCATGCCATTCACAACTGCTCATATTGGGAAGTTTGCAGTTTTTCACAGCTCAGCTTTATAGACATCTACCAGTTCTATTACATTCGGTCAACTTGCCTCAACAAGCTAAGAGAAAATGCCAAAAATTAGCACTCCTACTGTTCAGGAGAGTGTATTTTGTCTTCCTATAACTGCTTCAATTCCAGCACTTAGCAGGAAGGCATTTAAATTTTTATTGTATTCCTATCCACTAGAAAAAAGATGGATTTACAAGTTTGGCACTAAACAATCATAGATGGAAGATTTGAAGTAAGATCACACATTTTACACTGAAGCATAATGTAGCTATCATTCTATGTAGACTGACACTCAGGACAAAATTCATTCAACTTTCCCTGTGACTTTAGGGAGAATGTAACATATTCATTAAAGAATGTCCCACAGAATTTCAAATGTCAAAATACAATATAATTATATTGAGAAAATCCTCCAAATTTTGTAATAGAAATTTCATTACACGGCTGAGAGAGAAAATTGCCAGTTTGTAATTATGGCTCTTTCTCCACAGGTATCACTCATTACAGAAACTAGAATAACATCATGGTGATGAGATTCCTAAACAAGAAAGTAGTAAAAACACATCTGCACATATCAGATGACCCACATTATGGACACAATATAGTCTGCTCTCCATTGTCATGATTTCGGTTTGTTCATAAATAGAGCAAACAGTATAAGACAAGTAAAAAAGACTGCTGATTTAAATTTTATGTATTGATAAAAATACATCTGAAAAAGCTTCTCGATATTAACCAACCTGGAAAACTCCAGGAGCATCCCCAATCCTGCTTGTTCTCTTTGCTTCTAGGAAGTCCGAGTCTAGCCTTCTGGTCATATATTCACAGTTTGCACCCATGATACACAATCATCTGTCTCAACTGTCCTCTTCCCCCTACATCTTCCTCTTGTGCCTTCTATGATTTCTGTTCCATGACCAGAGAACTTTTCTGTATCTTTTACGTTGTCTTGGAATTCTCTTTGCTTCCTAGCCTTAAGAATCACCTGAGAATCTTGAAAAAATTCCAAAGCCCAAACTATTGCCAACACTAACGCAGTCACAATCTCTAGTATTTTTTTTTAAACTCCACAGGTTATTCCAATGTGCAATTTTAAGAACCAGTGATTTATTGGTTCTCTATTATAGGAGGTTTTTCCTAATACTTTTCAAAACTTGTCCCTCTTTTTGACAGATGCCTGGCCAAATTCCTACTCTTAAACCATGCCTTCTAGAAAAAAAGTCACACAACCACAAGGCTGATATAATTTACAGTCTTTTTTTTTTTTAAGATTTCATTTATTTGTCAGAGAGAAAGAGAGCGGGAGCAAGCACAGGCAGACAGAGTGGCAGGCAGAGGCAGAGGGAGAAGCAGGCTCCCCGCCGAGCAAGGAGGGACGCTGGGATCATGACCCGAGCTGAAGGCAGCCGCTTAACCAACTGAGCCACCCAGGAGTCCCTATAATTTACGGTCTTGATTACAATTCTGAGAATATCATTCAATATTACCTAGATATCTTACTATGGCTCCCGAGTATTCTCATGCCTGGAGTGGTCTATTTCATGCTTCTTCTTTTTTTCCTCAAAAATTAATTATTCCTTCTGCTTGCAGATGATGACCTCACTTGAGAATACGAAACTATCAAACCTGAGCCTCTCTGCCTTCAAACAACTCCACTTACAACCAACCTATACCTGTATCCAGAAATTGACATGGAAACAATGAGTTTAATTTGAATGAATGAATGAGCAGATGAATCAGTGGGTCCCACTGACTCCAGATTATTTCTGACATTTCAGTTTATGTATTAACATCTGATGTCATAGGGAATATGTGTTTTATGATTATGACATGAGTTTTCAGTTTTCTAGATTATTGTGCTACAATATATTAGTGAAATGTTACCAGTTTTGTTGATTTAACTCTGCTAGTTCAGTATTTTTTAAATGAGAAACTTGAATCATTTATGTTTTGAGATATACCCAGAGAGTTATATGCAGCATTAATATTTCAAATTGAATGAAGGTGTACTCATTTAGAAAGTGTTTTTCTATAACACTATCCCCAAGAGGAAGAAGAAAATGACAACCGAGGAAGCAAGGCTTCTGTTGCAAGAATAATTCTTACTTTAGTTCAAAGGCTTTCTGAACAAGTGGAATATGAACATGACAGTACTGAAAGTGACGCATTCACTCTGCATTTGAATCTCTATCTATATATGATAAAACTAAAGTAGATGAAGTCAAATCAGAGGGGAAAACAAAACAACTTCCTTTAAACAAAACTGGCAGCAAGCTTTTAATAAAAAGATCTCCTCCCCACCAAAAAACAAAAAGTTATTGAAAAACATTTTCTTAACGTTATGAGGTAAGACATCTGATTACCTGATGAAGGAAATTATTTGGGGTTAGTTGTTTGGTTCAGCTTTCTCCATACCACTGCCTAGTCTGGGACAGGGTTACAAAGAGGCCTCTGAAAAGCCACAACATTTTTCAAAAAGTTCAACTTGAAACTCAGGGATGGCAATATTTTAATGCAGCTTATTTTTGAAACTTACATATAAAGAACTATTAAATGATATTTCATTTTCAAAATTATGATTAAATTTTCTTCATTTTGTTTGGATACCTGATTCTTACTTAAAACCCATTCTGCCTTGTCTGCCAATATTTTAAATCAGCAAGATATGTGCTTAATGCTGATTTTAATTATGCTCTACTTGATATTGTAAAATGTTTATATACATTTATATTTAAAATTAGTGAAGTACATTGTTTCTTCTCCCTTTGTAGAATTCTAAACAGTCTTTAATAAAAATACTGTTCTAGTCTTCTCTTGTCTGTGGGGATATTCTCTAAGAACCCCAGTGGATGCCTGAAATCAGATAGCCCCAAGCCCTATATATACTATGTTTTTTCTATGCATATACACAAACTTATGATACATTTTAAATCATAAATTAGGTACAGTAAGAGATCAACAATAATAAATAATAAAATAGAACAGTTCTAACAATATACCTAATAAAAGTTAATGTAAAAGTGCTTCTCTCCCTCTCTTTCTCTCTCTCTCTCTTTCTCCATATATCTTATTGTATTGTGCTCACCCTTTATCTTCCTGTGATGGTGTGAGATGATAAAATGCCTACAAGAAGTGAGGTGAATCATTTAGGCAATGTGGCAAAGCCTTAGGCTACTCCTGATTCTGAGGCTAGGTCAGAAAGAGGATCATTGGCATCCAGATGGAAGTTGACTGGGTGGTAAACTGAAACTGCAGAAAGAACCTAAAGGGGGGGGCCACTGTATCAGTATTGACTTCTTCCCTAGTACTGTGATCAGGCGGCATAGTAGCCCACTTGCTTGCCTGACCACACCCCTTTATAGCAATGCCTGATGAGTCACATGATGAGGTCATGTGACTACTCCCTCAGCAAAGGAACTGGATTAGGAAACAGTAGTACTTCCAACATAACCAAATAGTTACTGGGAACCTGGGCAAAATATATGCCTATCCTCATTTTCTTCTCCTCCGAATGGCTTCAGGAGTTTATTTATATGTTATTAACATATATTTAGCGAGGTTATCCTATGTGCATGGCAGATATTTTTATTTTATATTTATTTTTAGCCATCTATTAAGCATTCTTAAATAACCAGTGGTTACGAGGGGTAGCAAGACATATCCCCATAGATTATCAATGATCTTATGTCTTATTTTTCTAATCTGTATTCATTTAATTATATTATAAATACAGAAAAAAGTAAACCACAAAACCATTCAGTTATCAACAATGAGTCTTTCTTACTGAAGAATTCATGATATTTAAAGTGATGATAACCACATTTTTTAAAAAAGATTTTACCTATGTATTTGACAGAAAGAAAGAGCACTAGCAGGGGGAGAGGTAGGCAGAGGGAGAGAGAGGAGCAGGGAGCCTGACTTGGGATTGATCCCAGGACCCTGACATCATGACCTGAGCTGAAAGCAGATGCTTAACTGACTGAGCCACTCAGGCACCCCAACAACCACATTTTTTCATTCAACTTTCTAATCAAGGAATGATCACTAAATTCATTTCCTTAGACCCAGTTTTTTTTTTATTTATTTGAAGTTTAATATTTCCAAATGACTTCAACCTCACTCCAGTACATCAGTCCTATTCCTATTTGACTTTCTGATTTGATAGCAGGGATTCCTTGTGTTTTTCTATTCCACATCTGTCTAACTGAAGTTGCTCAAAAGTTCCACCAACAATCTCCTAACCCAGTTTCCTACATATTTATATGATATTTTCTGCTTATCTCTATCACTGTATCTAGTGCATGCACTAGTATAAAGATAATAGTCTGCTGACTTGTCTGTAACCCCTTTTGGGTTCTGAGACCTTGAGGGCAAGAACTATTTTTCACCTCAGAATATCTACCACCTAGCAATGCTCAGTACAGAGTGGATACATATAAATGTCTGGAGCATGAAGGAATTTTATAAATTGTGTTAAAACACATTCTAGAATATGTTAAATTAGTAGTTTAAATTGATACGTATCTCAAATTTACTAACTTTTAAAATTGAACTTACTTTAAATCAATCTGCCTTCTTTCTCCCTCTCTCTGTTTCTGTGTATATGGAAATTCTCTGTACAGGTATGCCGGAAAAACATTAAGTTTTATCTAGTGCCCATACAGACCAATACACAAATACCATATAGTAGATACATAATAAATGTTAACCAATCAATATATACCCTAGAAGTCATCCTAGAAATGAAAACTAGCTGAGGTAACCCTTAGACTCCATCATACATGAAAGCTAAGTAAGGTGTTTTTGCAGCAACTTTCAGTAAATGTCACTATGAATTAAAAACAAAAGAACTAATATTTACTCTTAGACTTACTAGAGATATGGTTTAATTTACCACACATATCAACTTGGAAAGTGTTACTTGATTTCTAACAAAGAATTATTGCATTTACTCATGTTTTAAAGAGGAAATGAATGAAACATTTTAAGATACTTTTATTTTAAGCAATGTACCATTAGGCAAAATTCTAAAGAAATACTCTTAGATGGAACGGGAACATCAGTATCCAGGACCTATTTATTTAATGGAATAATTAATAATATTAAAAAGCTAACCATAATTTTAATTTTAATTCAACTAACTTAATTTAAATAAAAGTTAACAATGAGCTATGTGCCTAGCAATATCCTGAGTCTTGTATCCATATTAAACCATTTCACCCTCAAAACAGTCCTCTGTGGCAGGCGGTACTCCATTTTATCACTGAGCAAATGAAGGTCCAGAAGGCAATGCACCCCAGCCAAGTCATGCAGCTAGAACTCTTGGATTTCCCCTCAGAGAGTATTTTTAATCGCTTTGCTCTACCTTTTCCTAAAAGATATTCATTAATTATACTGTGGTGGCTAATCTACATATTGATATAAGAGTTTATTTTTAAATTTTCTCAAATTGGAAATCAGAAGAAAAGACCACAAACCAGCTGCAGTATTTTCTAGCTGTACAACATTACCTGTGACCCTTTACCTTCGCGAATTGCAATTTTGGCAAAATGTGACTTGGGACATTGACCTACCATACCTTAGTACTCCTCTAACTTTTTCCCAAGGTTTCTTTTAAACTAAGACATGATATTAAAAAAAACACGTGAAGATTAAGTTAGATGATGCATACAAAAGTGCTTTAGAAAATACAGAATGCCATGTCAATGTAAATTTACTTTTATTCATATTTATTATTTTAACTCTTGTATGATCAATGATATAAAAATATAAACATAATTTAGCCATCCCTTCTCCCTTCTCCTGTATTTGATTCTTTCAGATGACTACATGGTAGAAGAATAAAAAATATAAATATATTTATTCATAGCCACTTAAAATAGTCTAGCAAATAAAAAATTCACAGCAAATATTCCTACCCTTTAATCAGAGAGAAAAATTTTTTTTTGAAATTCAAAATTAGGGCTATATAAGACAAAAATAAGCAAAACAAAACAAATCAGTCAAACTGGCATCATTCTGAGAAAATTAGTATTGATCCTAATGATTTGTGATGAACAGAACACATATCTAAGTGCCTAATGAATTTATGTAAACATGTTTTAATAAACTATACAAACGTGTTTTCTTCTCTTAACTTATTCTTCCTCTACTAAAGAAAAAGAAAAATAAAATTCCAGAAAGTGAACAAGTTTAAAAATGCCTAATGCCTAAAACGTGAATAAACAACCAGGTTGCTCTTCAGTCAGTCCCAAAAAATTTCTTAAATTGATCTTTTAAAATATTAATTTCTTACATGCCACTTGAAAAAACTTACTCTGCTTATAACTATAACTGGTGATTGCAGCTAATGAACTACTGCTAAAAATATGACAAGGTAGTATTACATATATATATATTTATCTATTTATTACATACATATACATCTACCTGATATCCTTTTTTTAGAAAAATGTGAAAGCCTTGTGATGTGCTAGAGACTGTGCCAGTTGCTACTAGTTCCTGGAGATATAATAGTGAATAAGATACAGATGACCCCTATTTTCACTGAGTCTTAAATTTACCAAGGGAGTCATATATTTAATAGTTTTTTAAATGTAATTTTGTTAAGTGCCCTGAAAGGTAAGTATAGGGCAATATAAAAATGTATAACAGGGAAAACTAGCATAGCATGAGGATTTAGGAAAAGCTTCCCCAAGGAAATGAGATTTGCAGATGAAGGATTTGCTCGGGTATGGGAGGGTGTGTTTGAGAGGAATGATTCAGAGAAAAGAGAACTGCAAATGTACAGAGCTCAGAATGGAAGGAGGTTAGTACATTCAATGAACTGAAAGAAGGCTTGCTTGGCTGGAGCAGAGCGATCAACAGGGAGACCCACAGGAGACCATTAATGCAAGACTTACAGGTCAGCTGGAGGACACTAGTCGTTGAAGCCATTAAGCAGGACAGTGACATGATCAGGAAATGGAAAAAATATATATAAAGTCATGACAGCTCATGCGGAAATATTAAACTTCATAAAGCAACATGGATAATCAGAAATTTTAGAGCTATTTGGATATTATTGATTTTAATATCTGTAGAGAAATGCTAAGACTTAGATAATAAGACACAGGGAATTAAAAAAACAGGGTGTTAATACTGGTGTTAAACATCAGGAGCCATTTGTTTTAAGGACAGAAGAATAGAACTTCAAAGATCTCTTAGTCCTATAGCAAAAAATAATTTTAAGATTATATTTGATACCACAAATATGCTCACTTTATAGACCTTATAGAGATGTTAGAAATAATTATGTTTGTTTATTGTTACTATGGGAAGAGTTTTTCCAAAACAGAAGAGATGCTCAGCTTGCCCTAGATAGAATATATACAGTTGACTATCAATATAAATACTTCACAAAGTCTATGAAGTTACTGAGATTTGTTAATGTCCTAGCTGTCCATGACTCATTTTTACCCTCATGGAATATACACCAAGACTCAGGAAATAATTCTTAGTCTGAATTTGCATCAGAATTTTCTTGTTTAAAAATTATCAATATTAATTTAACTAGGGCTGTTAAATCTCTGTCATGTATAGATAGTCTGATGCTTGCCTGCAGGTTTGTTATGTGCTAGAGGCTAGAACTGTCTTCAACAAAGGATGACAGATTCAGGAAAAGGACTTTATTAAGTAGTTTGAACTACCCACCCTCTCTACTCATTAGTTATAGGCTTTTAAACTGACATTGCCTACACAACTTCCAGACTAAAGCAGTAAACTGAGTCAGAAAACTAGAATTCTTTTTTTTATAAGGATTTTTTTCTTTTTAATAATTTTTTTTTAAGTAGGCGCCATGCCCAATGTGGGGCTCCAACTCACGACCAAGAGTTGTGTGCTCTACTCACTGGGCCAGCCAGGTGCCCCAAGATTACTAGAATTTGAATGCTTTGGGTTTCAAGAATTAATGACATGGGACTGACTGCATAAATACGGAGATTTTATTTTGGTTTTCGGTTTGGAAAACTGTTTTAGTGTCCACACATACACAGAAGTGCATTCCGTTTTGTTTTTTTTTAAGCTATCTTCAACTGTAATAACTTCATGAACTGCTTTTGTAAATGAAATAAAACATTAAAAAAATCTCTCACTAAACCCCCACTTCTTCTTACTCTACATGGTGACGTATTTATATAGGTTCATAGACCCTATCTTTTTATCAGGATATAATTGAATAAACTGATTGTACAAATAAGGCCTTACTGGAAAGGCTATACTTGTGAACAATGTTTATTGGGTCAGGGAGGACCAGTTGCTTTTAAAGAACCGAGGCTGACTTTTACTTATGGATATAATGCTTGCAAAGTCCACTCAGGGAAGCTGGCCTGTGGCCTGACTGGCTGAGTGTAGTCTCCCACCTTGGGAAGGTCACTTCCAGACAACTCAGGAACATGAACAAATTTGTTGATCCTAGGAGAGGAACACACCCAAAGGTACAGGCCGTACAGGTGAAATATGGTGTATAGTTTACATGGCTGGGCTTCCTAACCTTGTTAGCAAACAATAGAGGTACTAACTTACTTATCAACAGAGACTTTTAAAAGTCCAATCTGAGGTTCCTTAAAAAAATTTCCAGATAGAAATGAATTAATTTGAAACTCTAAGGCTTTTACTATAGAAAAAGAAGTCAGCCTCTCATATACATTTCCCAGCCTTTCTATCTCTCTCTCTAGTCTGAAAACTGGTGAAATCTCCTAAAACTCAAAAGCTCAAATGACAGTTTTTGACCAAATAGAACAGAAAATATTATTAGTTGACTTCTATATTTTATTATTCAAAGTCCTTCGGATAATAAAGACCTTTGGCTATTCATAGTTTTCCTATTTTTTAAAGATTTTATTTATTTATTTAACAGAGAGAGAGAGATCACAAGTTGGTAGAAAGGCAGGTAGAGAGAGGGAGAAGCAGGCTTCCCGCTGAGCAGGGAGCCCAATGTGAGGCTCGATCCCAGGACCCTGAGATCATGACCTGAGCCAAAAGCAGAGGCTTAACCCACTGAGCCACCCAGGCACCCGCATAGTTTTCCTCTTAAAAAAAATATATATATATATATATTTTTTTTAAGAGGATATTATAATAGACACATATATATATATGTGTGTCTATTAAAGGATATTATAATAGACACACATACGTGTGTCTATTATAATATATATATGTGTGTCTATTATAATATCCTTTGTCTTGGTTTATAATATAAACCACATTTATAATATAAACATACTCGTGTACAGTTACCTCAAAAACCAATAATCTTAGCTTGGTATGTTATGGCATGACAATTTTATCTTTCTTATGTTTAATGTGCGAGCACTAAAATAATAAAATAAACTCCAATGATTAAATTCAGAATAATTTTAAGTTTTAAAAATAGCTAATCCCACTTGTTGACAAAAAAAATTAACTAAGATGACAGCTATTAGACTACTTTTGCACCATATATTAGTATAACAATGATCGCATAGTAATTTAATTTGTGCAGCTTATATATGACAGTGTATGAAAGAAACAAAGTTACAATCGTCTGCTTTAAATCTGAGCAGTAATTCAAACTATTCTAGATTATTTATGTCATATGTAATATTAGTTAACGTTCTGAACATAGATTGGGTATGTGTTCAATTCATACTTACCCATAAAATTGAGATAGCCTTCCCCGCCAAGAGCATGAGTGATGAGTCGAATCATTTTATGAAGCTGTATTCCACGATCGATAACTGGAGTAAATGGGGTCAGAACACTCATGTTGGTATACATTTCAGCATCCATCAGCCAAAATGCCAGTGTCTTATCCCCAACAAGTGCCTATGGAAATAAAAGTCACTGAGATAAATGCAAAGACTAAGTACTAAGCACTTGTGATTTATACTAGAATAACACGTGATTACACGGGATGGGAAACAACGTAGGAGAGGTGTTTGAATTAGTATTAATTTCATGTGTTTTCCAATAGTTGCTTTCTATGTGGAAGGTGAATGGGTAAAATGAGGTGAGCAGGTCAGAGATCAACACCATCTATGTTCAGGATGGATTTTTATTTTTAAAGAGCTTGGTGAAAACTCAGCATAAGCCACCTGCATATTTGTTATACCTGAGCTGATGCATCATGTTCTCTGAAAACTGGAATAAATATTTATTATAATGTTGAGAATACTAAATAAATTTTTAAAATAGTTTTCATTACCATGATTTTGTTTGTTTTGAAAGAATGGAAGACTTTCTTAAAAGTCATTTATATGTATATGTATTTATATTTATGTATATGTATTTATACTATAAAATATGCACATAAATATAGTAAAATGGACCCTCGTCCCCTTCAGCAGAGGGTTGACAGCTTTTCCTTAAAATCTAAAATTTGCTTTCTCATTGAATTTGACATCTAATCTAAAATTAGTTATATGAAAACATAACAGTTGATAAATGGGGCAGGTAACTCAGAAACATCCTGAGGAGCAGAAGGGAGGATTCTTAACAATCTGAACTATTTATGGTTAACAAATGGCTAACTAATGCAAAATGTTTTTCATTGACAAAAAATAATATATAGTGAAACATATAACAGAGATAAAACCATACCTCCTTACCCTAGTATAATAATTTTCATTTTTAGAAAAAATATTTTTCCTTTCTAAACTATTTTGATCAAAATGACTTTTCTTTAAAATGCTGTTAGAAGAATATCTACTCATTCTGAGGGTTTCGTCCTTATTTTAAGAGCCAAGAAAGAATTGGCTCAGAATATGGTTCCTGGCATAAGAATTTTCAGAGTTTGATTAGATGGTAATTATTATCTATATTACTTGAGTTCAAACTATTTCACTTTATCAAAGTTGACTCTTTGTTTTCTGACTTATAGATAAATATTTTAAATCTAAACATATAAAGTGAATGTATGCAGTTATGGACTGAACTGTGCCCTCCCCAAATTTGTGTTGAAGTCCTAACCTCCAATGTGGCTATATTTAGAGAGAAGGCTGATGTAATTGAGACTAAATAAGGTCATAAGAGTGAGGCTATAATCCAGTAAGAGTGGAGTCCTTATATAAAGAAGAAAGAGATCAGGGATGAGTGTGCACAAAAAAAGACCATATGAGAACAGAAAGAGGATGGCCTTTTACAAGCCTAAAGCAGAGGCTTCAGGAGAAAGTGAACCTGCTGACACCTTGATCTTGGACTACCAACCTCCAGAATTATGAGAAATAAATTTCTATTGTTTAGACCACCCTGTCTGTGGAATTCTGTTATGGCAGCCCTCGTGGACTAATAACTCATATCAATACAATGCAGCTTCAATCCAACATGTAACTTCGGTGCTATATAAGCAAGGTTCAGTAATAGGCTCCATTGTTAAAAAAGTTTGAAGACGAAGTATATATATTTGTTTAATAGTTATTAGGCAGTGATGGTTCTTTTTCTTTTTCTAAATTTTATTTATTTGACAGAGAGATAGAGAGTGAGAGAGCACAAGCAGGGGGAGAGGCAGGCAAAGGCAGAAGCAGACTCTCCGCTCAGCAGGGAGCCGGATGCGGGGCTTGATCCCAGGACTCTTGGATCATGACCTGAGCTGAAGGCAGATGCTTCACTGACTCAGCCACCCAGGTGACTCAGCAATACTGTTCTTAAATAATCTGTCCCTTTCCCTTGTTTGAAATTGTTTAATTATACTCTCATGTGTAACTGTGTTTATTTCTTCAATCTATGATTCTATTAAAAATTATTTTGATAACTTCTGCTTAGATTTCTACTATGATATATATTTTTCTACATTATTCACTATAAATACACATCTTTATAATTTCATCAGATTTAAGAGTCAATGTATTTTTGCTTTTTTAAAAATATTTTATTTATTTATTTGAGAGAGAGAGAGAGCACAAGTTGGGGGAGAGGGAGGAGCAGGTTCCCCGCTGAGCAGGGAGCCTGACGTGGGGCTCCATCCAGGACCCGGGATCATGACATGAGCCGAAGGCAGATGCTTAACCCACTAAGCCACCAAGGCACCCTATTTTTGCTTTTAGAAAGAACTAGGAAACTTGCACCTTTTTATACATTCTGACAATTTGTAATAAAAGGCAGAATTACCTAAATCTTTAAAATATGAAATAATTCTTGATAAGTCTATAATTTTCTGTACATATTGGGATGAAAATATGAAAAGAATTTTCAACTTGTTTAATCAACTCATTTATTCTTTTATTCATTTATATAAAAATAAACATATCTAGAGAGCTCAAAATATGTTATAATTGCTAGAAATGTGCAATGTAAAGAAATTATACATGTATTTTAGTTTTCATATTGTTATGTATTTGGTAAGAGTTCCTCCTTGCTTAAATTCAAATTATCCATTTTTAATTTTTTTAGATTTGGGGTCTCATTTTTTGTAGGTATTTATATGATCTGCTCTATGGCCAATTTAAGTTGAAAAGAAAGCTGCGCCCTGATTTGGAAGATTAGAAACTTAATATAGGTTTACATCCTGAGTCATAAAACTTTCTGTAAAGGTTACCCAGTATATATTTTAGGCATTGTGGGCCACTTTCTCAGTTTCCACTACTTAAATCTGCCATTTTGGCTCAAAGGCAGCCACAGACAATACATACATGGTTAAACATGGCTGTGTCCACTTACCTTTACAAAAACAGGCAGCAGGCAGAACTTGGTCCATGGGCCTTAGTAGCTAACCTCTGGTCTACTTACACTTTCTTACTAATTAGAGAAGATACCTGAAAATCTACTTGTTTACCTTAAGTGGTCAATTTCTACAAAAATAATAGGCTTATCGTTTGAGCTTCAATTTTCTTGGTACACATACTACAGATAATTTCTTTTTTAAAAGATTTTATTTATTTACTCATTTTAGGGAGAGAAGAGAGAAAGAATATGAGTCAGGGAAGGAGCAGAGAGAGGGAGAGAGGGTCTCTCAAGCAGACTCCACGCTGAGCACAGAGTCAGATGTGGGGCTTGATCTCAGGACCCTGAAATCATGACCTGAGCTGAAACCAAGAGTCAGACGCTTAACTGAGTGAGTCACCCAGGTGCCCCATGCAAACAATTTCAAAAACTTCTATTCTCTCCTTTTTAATGTATGAAGAGTATATTTTTTGTTGCTTATGCTTATGAAGATTAATAGGGCTTTAAATAACTAAATGGCCTTTGTTCCTGATTTACTTATGCTTATTGAACAACTACTAGGAGCAGTCACAGTGCTAAGGCTAGAAATCTCAAGGTAATGGAAACAAATGTTCTGCCCAAAATGTGAGGAAAGTATGGAGGATGAGGGAACTATTTCCCCCTATACAGCTAGATGAGGCCTTGAGGGAGAATATGATATCTGAGGCAGGATGGTAGGACTTTACAGAAGCTTCCCAGGTGCTCTAGACATTTGCTGGTGTGTGAGGGAAACTTCAAGATTGGAACAAGATTGACCTATTCAGGAATGGATAGGAATTTAATCATACTGAAGAATAAAATGCTTGGAGAATTGAGCAGGGAATGAAGGTGGAAACTTTGGCTTAGGCCAGAATATGAGTGGCCTTGAATGAGAAGATTCAATCAAAAGATTTGGGTTGAGGAAATGAACTCTACTCTTTGGAAAACACCTCAGGTTGCATTAGAAAGGATGAGCTAAACCTAACCAAACAGGGGCCAGGGTGATTACTAAGCAAGAGATTCCAGCGATTGTAGGGGGGTGGGGGAGTGGGGATAATGAAAGTTTGTCAGAAGGCATAAAAGAAAACCTCTAGAAGGAAATCTAAACTGGAAATCAAAATTAACCTGGATCAGCACCAACATTTCTCTTGTTACAACAAACAAAAACATGTAAGAGAACACTTGCAACTGTTATTTTTAATTTTTAATTACAGTTTGGCAGAGTAAAAATAGTACTGCATTTTGAAGCTGGAATTTATAGATTCGCAAAGTAATTTTAAAATGTTTTTCAAGTATGAGTTTTCACGTAAAGATAGATACAAATTATATTAACTGTATTAAACTATAGAAATTTGCATTAAGATGTGTTTGTATTAGATATGTTAATAAATACAGAGAGAGACACAGTTAATTTATACACATTAATTTCATTTACCTGATCATGGCTCTCTGCATAAGCAATGCACTTTTCCAGGTAGCGTCTGTTTGTGAGCGTGTACACAATATTGCCCATATTCCAATCTTCATCTTTAAACTCTTTAAGTAGCTAAATGCAAGAAAGAAAAGAATTTGAATAAACCATTACTGTTCTTACCTTAAGTCACTATCTGAGGGCATCCATTGTATCAATCCAGATTATTTGACATATAGATACAGGCATACCCGTGCCACAAAATATCTTTGGTTAAACTTCTACTAAAATCACAGCTTTTATACAGACTGACCAAATGACAGTGACGGGGTGTGTGGGGGTGTGTGCGTTTGCCTTTGTGCAGATGGTCTGATCATTACATTTTAGGATTTTTTTCAACCTCTTTTTCCTCTGCTACCTCTTAATTAAGACCACAGTGAAGTGTTATTGTGCACATATCTTTCTGTCACTTTCACAAGACAGAGATATACTTGCTACATTTTTAGGTTGAATAAAGAAAATTTTAGGAGGAATAATGCTTTGTTTCATTCTAAAAAATGATAACTAAAAAACCTGTTGTTTCAAAGTTTAAAGGCTAATTATCATGAAATAATTACCATCTTTACAGACCACATATTTCTTTCTCCACTTCAGTTATCACTCAGTCTACAATCTGGTTTCTGCTCCCTTTCGATGCAAATGACCTTGCCAAGACTGTAGATGACTGTCTCTTAGGTAATAATCTCTCTTTCTCAGGCAAGTATTTGCTGTACATGTTGAGAGTGCCGACTCTATCCCTTCCCATGAAGCACTTTCCTTCTCAGCCTACCAGTGTGAAACTCTTGATTGTTTTATTTTCCTGCATCCTGCAGTGTCTCTTCCTCTCCCTAGCCTATAAAGCTGGTGCTCTTGGAAGTTATTCCTAAAAATAGCCTCTTTCTTCTACTCAATAGATTCTTTCAGCATGCACTCATTCTTCTGTCCAAAGTGTCAACTGCACTCTGATAGGCAGCATTCTAAGATGCTCCCCATGATTCCTGTTCCTCCGTATTCAGATCTCTGTGCAATCCTTTACCTCAAGTGGAGGTGGGAACTTGGAATATGATGGATGTCCTCTGAAGAAACCATAAATAGCAACTGAGAAATTAGATTTGTGGTCATTTGTTACACAGCAACTAATGCAAAACTAGGGCAGATTTTGGTACAAGATACGGGGGTTAGGCCTCCTTGAATCTTCCTTTGTTGATTTTTGGCCTATGGAATTACCATCTAAATTCCATAATCTCTCATAATTTCAGTATGAATCGTTAAGACACCAGAGAGCAGATGGTGTTAGGCAGAATAATGACGACCCATAGATGTTCATATCCTAATGCCCAGAGCCTGTGAACATGGTGTCATACATGCAAAAGAACTTTAGAGATATGATAAAGTTAAGTACATTGAAATGGAAAGATTATCCTGAATAACCTGGATGGGTCCAATGTAATTACAGGGTTTTTTCTCAAAAAGGGGGCATGAGTTGTCAGAGTAAGAGAGAAATCTGAAGATGCTACCTTGTTGGCTTTGAAGATGGAGGAAGGGCCTACAAGCCGAGGAGTATAGGTGGCTTTCAAAAACAGAAGCCTTCAGAAAAGGCAAGGGAACTAGAGCCTCCAGAAGAAAGGACGCCTTGCCAATGCCTTAATTTAGTCTAGTAAGATCCATTTTAGATTTGTGACCTACAGAACTATGAGAACTATATAACAGTAAATTTGTGTTATTCTAAGACACTTTTGTGGTAATTAGATAAAGCAACAATCTGACACTAATGTACAGACCCACACAAATATGCCCACTTGATTTTTGACTAATGTGCAAAGACAATTCAATGGAAGGATAGACTTTTCAACAAATCATGCTGGAAGAGTCGGAAATCGGCAGAAAGAGAAAGAAAGAAAGAAAGAAAGAGAGAAAGAAAGAAAGAAAGAAAGAAAGAAAGAAAGAAAGAGAAAGAAAAGAAAGGAAGGAAGGAAGGAAGGAAGGAAGGAAGGAAACTTGAACTAAGAAACTAAGCTTTAAATATTAAATGCACAAAAATTAATTAAAAATGGACCACGGACTTAAATATAAAAGTATAAAATGTTTAACAGAAAATATTAGACTCGACACCAAAAAAGTTCTCTATAAGAAAAAAATGATAAATTGGACTTTATCAAATTTAATATAGACAAAGAACTTTTGCTCTGTCAAAGTTCACATGAATAGGATACAAAGAGAAGCAACAGAGTGGGAGAAAACATTTGCCAACCATATATCCAATAGAAGAGTTTAATTTAAATTATTAAAGAGCTCTCAAAACTCCACAGCAAACAAACGATCCAATTAGAAAAAGGCCAAAAGATATGAATAGACATTTCATCAAGGAGGATACAGAGAAGGCAAATAAAAACATGAAAAGATGTTCATCATCATAAGCCACTAAGGAAATACAAATTTTAAAAGCATAGTTATATATCACTACATACCTATTACAGAATGACTAAAATAGGTGCAAGGATATACAGAAACTGGGTCTTTGCAACATTGCTGGTGGGAATGTAAATGGTACAGTTGCTCTGGACAAGTCTGGCAGTTTCTTTAAAAAATTAAATATCCAACCACTCAAATAAATATCCAACTACTATATTATCCAGTAACTGCACTTTTGTGTATTTATATTAGATAAATTAAAATTTATGACCATACAAAATCTGCACACAAAGTTTATAGCAGCTTTACTTATAATAGCCAAACTAGAAACAATATTGATGTCTATAATGGGTATTATGATTAAGCAAACTGTGGTACATCCATACCCTGAAATATCATTCAGCAAAAAAAAAAAAAAAAAAAGGAATAAACTACTGATACATGCCTAGCTATGAGAATGTACTCTAACTTTGCAAGACGTTACCACTGGGGAACACTGGTTTAGAGTGCACCAGATCTCACTGCATTACAACTGTTCTTACAACTTCATGGGAATCTGCAATTATCTTCATACAAAAAGTTTAATTGAGGAACTTTATATAATAAAAAATATAAGGTACTTAAAAACATTTGGTGGAATTAATGTATGAATAAATTTAACTAAATACTTACATCAATTTAACATAAAAAGGTGATAAGGGGGGGGCCTGGGTGGCCCAGTGGGTTAAAGCCTCTGCTTTTGGCTCAGGTCATGATCCCATGGTTCTGGGGATCAAGCCCTACATTCGGCTCTCTGCTCCGCAGGGAACCCGCTCCCTCCTCTCTCTCTCTGCCTGTCTCTGTGCCTACTTGTGATCTCTGTCAAATAAATAAATAAAATCTTTAAAAAAAAAGGTGAGGGCGCCTGGGTGGCTCAGTGGGTTAAAGCCTCTGCCTTCAGCTCAGGTCATGATCTCAGGGTCCTGGGATCGAGGCCCGCATCAGGCTCCCTGCTGAGCAGAGAGCCCGATGCGGGCCTCGATCCCAGG